>VXBQ01004461.1:987937-1003711 GCA_013400175.1 Phainopepla nitens
TTCTTCGTGAGGTGATAAACTCTTTTTTTTTTTTCCCTAAGTTCCAGCAAAAGCTCCTTATTCAGGAGTCCCAGTCAGGTCAGTCTTCTTCCCTAACAGCTTGTCTTTTAGCACGCAGGGACAGACTGCTCCTGTACCTTTACGATTTCCCTCTTAAAGTATGCCCAGCCTTTCTGGATCCCTTTGTTTTTAAGGGTTGTTTCTCAAGGAACTCTCTGAACCAGTGTCCTGGACAGGCCAAAGTCCACATTCCTAAGTCTAACATAGAGGTTTTGTGGACCCTTTCCTGACTTCATCAAGAATTGAATACTCTATTATGTCATAGTCACCGCGCCAGAGATGTCATTTGACCATCACATTTCCCACCAGCCCTTCTCTGTCTGTGAACAGCAGGACACAGNGCAAAAGCTCCTTATTCAGGAGTCCCAGTCAGGTCAGTCTTCTTCCCTAACAGCTTGTCTTTTAGCACGCAGGGACAGACTGCTCCTGTACCTTTACGATTTCCCTCTTAAAGTATGCCCAGCCTTTCTGGATCCCTTTGTTTTTAAGGGTTGTTTCTCAAGGAACTCTCTGAACCAGTGTCCTGGACAGGCCAAAGTCCACATTCCTAAGTCTAACATAGAGGTTTTGTGGACCCTTTCCTGACTTCATCAAGAATTGAATACTCTATTATGTCATAGTCACTGTGCCAAAGATGTCATTTGACCATCACATTTCCCACCAGCCCTTCTCTGTTTGTAAAAAGCAGGTCTAGCAGGGCTCCCCCTTTGCTAAGCTCACTTACCAGTTGTGTCAGGAAGTTGTCCACACACTCAAGAAACCTCCTAGACTGCCTCCTCTCCATTTGTTGAGTTTCCAGCAGACATCCCACAAGAATGAGGGCTAGCAATTGTGAAACATCAGCCAAATGCTTACAGAATAACTCATCCATCCCTTCATCCAGGTTGGGTTGTCTATAACAGACTCCCATCAGGAAGTCTGCCCTGATTCTTACCCATAGATCCTCAACCTTGTCATCATTATCCTTGAGCTCTACACAGTTGAAAGACTCCCTAATGTACAGAGCCACTCCATCACCTCTCCTTCCTCGCTTGTCCCTTCTGAAGTGCTTGTAGCCATGAATTGCAGCACTCCATTTACATGCCTCATCCCATTTCATTTCCCTGATGAAAATCTATGTCACAGCTTTCCTGCTGCACAATGGCCTTCAGCTCCTCCTGTTTGTTACCCATACTGATGTAGATGCACTTCAGCTGGGCTATCAATTTCACCCCGACAGAGACATGTCACCCCAGGCTTATTTCTAGTGAGTCTGGCCCTACCTGTTTTCCCCTTTAAACAAATTTAAAGCCCTCTCAGTCATCCCTGCCCACTCACAGGCCTAGAATCCTTTTCACTCTTTTAGACAGGCAAACCTCATTTGCCTGCATCCAACCTAGTGCTGTATGAACTATCTCATAAAGGAAAAAGTCAAAATTGCACCAATGGCACCAGTCTTTATGCCACCTGTTGATCAGGGTTTTCCTGCTTCTTTCAGCATTCTTTTCTGCTACTGAAGGCATTGAGGGAAACACAGCCTCTGCCCTTATCCCTTCATCCAGTCATCCCAATGCCCTGAAGTCCCTTTTTGATTGCCCTAGGAGTTGTCACTGCTGATCTGGAAAACCAAAATTAAGCAATAACCAGAGGGCTGAATCAGTCCAAGGAGTCTTTTAGTAATATCTCTCACTTAGACCCCAAGGAGGCAGCAGAATTCCCTGTGGGACAGGGCCAGTCAGTGTACAGGGCCCTCAGTTCCCCTCTGAAGGGAGTCACCTACAACAATCACCTGTCCTTTTTTACAGCTGTAGTTGTAATGTGTCTGGTTGACTGAGTTGCCTCAGATAGACCTTCACGATCACTTGCCTGACCCTTGAGTACCAGAGCCTCATACCTAGTCCCATCTCTCTTTACAAAAACAAAAAAAACCAAACAAACAACAGCAACCAAAAAAAACCAAACAAACCAAAAAAACCCCAAAACAAAACAAAACCGGAAAAGACCCCCTAAAAAACCCAAGCATATTTGAATGCAGCAAAGTCAACCACAGCACAAAATAGTTAGGAATTGTAATATCTAGAATCACATCACAGAGATTTTAGAAGTCAATCAGAAATTCTTCTTAAATCAGTTTTCTGACTGATTGTGCCAAAAAATCCCTCCTGCATGTCACAGATGTGCATTTGGTCCTAGTCTGGTTACTTCTTTAATTATGCATAGATTGAGGTTTTACTATTTCCAGTCTTAATTCAATGGATTTATGAGCAGATTTTTTTAAGGGCACTGGAGCCTGTCTTTATTCCTAAAAGATGTCCCATCCTTAAACAGACATTGCTTATCACCTGTTGAGTATCCAAGACTTAAAAAACCATAATTTAAGATTTCAAGTTGGTTTATGGATGCCTGACAAACATCACTTAGCTCTTACGTCCCAAACACTTTCAACTTCAAGTTGTCATAGTCTGTGAATAAGGCTTATGTGTTTTCCATTATAGAACATAACTGTAAGTTATGCATTACACAAAGCTCTAAATAGCAAGATTATATTTTTTTTTTGTCCAACTCGCCTTCCAAGCAGAGAAAGCAGAAGCAAGTGACCTAGAAGTATAGAGGTACTGTTTGATCATATGGTTAGAAAAGCACAGGCTGACCTGGAGTTGAACTTGACAAAAGACACAAAAGGCAACATGAAAGGATTCCGCAAGCAAACCAGCAGCAGAAGGAAGACTAGGGAAGACCTGGACCTAAGGCAAAATGAACAAAGGCCATGAGGGTGGATGCATTTAATGCTTTTTTCCTTTAGTATTTACCAAAAAAAAGATGGCTCTCAGGACTTCTGAATCCCTGAGACTAGAGTGGAAGTCTGCAGCAAGGAGGAGTTATCCTCAGCTGAGGGAACACTTACAACCTATGAAAGTGTGCATCCTTGTAGCAGAGGACAGCAGTATTTTGCTGTGCACTGGGACGAGTGTCAAGCAGGCCAAGGGGGTAAATCCTTCCCCTCTCCTCAGCACTGTTGAGGCCCCATCTGTAATCCTGTGCCCAGCTTTGGGCTACCCAATACAACACAGACATCGACTTAGTGAGGCAAGTACAGAGTCACAAAGTTGACTACGAGACTGGAGCATCTGACACAAAATGAGAGGGTGTTGTACCTCACACAGACTGTTTGGATGTAATTTTAATTATTTTTCATCATTATGGGTACAGCAACTAAACAAAAAAAGCAAACAAAAAAATGCAAACCCACTTGACAAATTCCAGTTGTGAGATTATATGCACAAGCAAATGTGAAAAACACTGTAGTAACTAGCCACTGACCAACCTAAACAGGTATTTAAACAAAGATTCTCAGCAAGCCCTGAATGTGTCTTTCTGCTCTTGACTTTTTCAGACATTTGTCACACAAATATGATAAATACATCACACAAGACTAAAGAGCTATTTGATTTCTATTAAATAACATCCATACCCAGTGACCAAAAAGCCAAAGCCATTTATTCTGCAGAAATTGAAAGGCAAAACAGGTTTGTAACTAAGATTTTAAACCCAGTCTAAAAATATCTGTAACTTCAGCTGTTATTTAATTGCATTTTAACATTAGACTTTTCATTTTAGCACTTGATTAAGATTTTGGGTATGTTTTTGTTGGAGTATTCTTAAGCAGTTTTTCAGACTTAAAATTATTTTTATATGAATATCAGGAACTGCATATGTGTGTCTACTTTCTTTTCATTCTTCCCTGCTTTTATAAAGAACATACAACTCTTCCACTGTTTCGGTTACCAAGCAATAGACTGTAAAAAAGTCATGTAAAGCTTCCATAAACAGGTAACTGCACAATTCTGAAGAGAGAGGTACTTCAAGGCAGTAAAAACCACTGAGATTACCAGATTTAAAACACACAATATGTAAATTCATTCAGTGAAACTGCTGGGAGAGGGGAAGAAAAAAAAGAAAATCAGTTTTCAGCTAGTTTAAAGCAAAATTCAAGGAGGTCAGGCCATCCTGGCTCCTTTGAAATCAATAGGAACGTGTCAGGCTGGCATGGCAATGACACTGAACAGCTGCTAAGCTGTTAACACGGTTGCTTCCTCAAACATTTTCTGTACCTGTTTTTGAATTGAACTCCCTTAAACTCCCAATTTATCTTAACTGACATCAAAGTAACATACTTCTATACAACCACATGACTCTTACAACACTTTGACTGAAATAAAGGAAATAATGAACACAAAGAATTGAAAATAAAATACCTGTTATTGAACAGTACACTATGTGAGGAGCAATCTTTTTAATGTCTTCATAACCTAGACCCATTTCAGCCAGCTTCCCAGGGACAAAGTTTTCCACAAAAACATCAGATGCTGCTGCAAGCTTTAGAAAAGAAAAGGATGTGTAAAATCTGTTAATTAGGTCCCAAAAGTTGAATAAATTCCTATGTAACTTAATTTTAAAATCTTACTAACCAAAATCGCTCTGGTCTTCCTGATAAAAGAAAACTGACGAGCCTATAGAGATATTTTTTTGCCTGTCAGACTATGCATTTCTGCAAACCACATAACAGAGACACTGCATATCTAGAAAAAAGACTGTCAAAATCCTAAAGTGATTAGACAAAACTGTGATATTATCAGTGTCACATCAATTTCCTAAGGCTTGACAGTAGTTTACAGAGCAATCTTCACATACATTTTCTACCCCCTTTTTCTCAAGAAAAGTGAAGTGATATATCTCCATTATTTATGTTTTCTCCATAATAGAAATATATTTTAAATTATTTTTCATTTTCAAATCATTGATTACAATTACCATAACAAGGCCATATAGCCAACTTCCTATATGTAGAAGTAGAATAGGTAGCCCAACAACACTTAAAATAAAAAAACTAAAATCGTAAAATCATATTAAATACAATAGCACTGTCAAGCTCTGCAATATGACTTTTTTGATTGCTTTCAAATGAATGACCTAGCCCAAAAATCAATTGATGTTAAGATTAACATATAACCTTGATTTGCTTTAAATTCCATCCTCTCTTATAAAAATTATAAGCAGATATACATATGCAAATTTCAGTAAGGCTTAACACAAGTAGACTCCTGAAGCATGAGAACTACATGTTAAAAGACAGATCTATGCCTTGAGGGACTTGTAGGCTTTCTGCCTGGTAAATTGGGGGGGATGGGGGGTGTGTGCACAGGAATTTAAGAAATGTTCCCTGACAGGTACACATGTTTGTGCACCCATTTTTAAGCATAACTGATATATTAATTGCTTAATGCTATTTGCGGCCAATCAAGGAGTCACAGTCTCTGAAACTGCCATGTCACTGTCTAATTAAATATACAGTGTGTTAGACAAGCTTCTATAAACTAGTGTCATCACAACAGAAATCACAATGCCTTTATGAAAGATCAAATTACGGAGGTTTTATTTTCTCTTTAAATCCATAACTGTTTATACATAAACACTTTTCAAACTGGTAATGCTACAGCTTTAGCCTAATCGATTCAAGAGACGAAACTGATTACAACTTGTGTATTGCTTTCACTGTGATTTTATAATCCATGAAAATCACAGTGACTAGATGGGATAAAATAGTGGAAAGTTGTTGTCTATGCTATATTGAAGAACTACAACTCCTACAAGACACTGAAGAAGAAAGCATGACACACACTTCTGTAACATGAAAAGCACCATACTTCTGGACTGGGCAACATACGCGGAATGACAAAAGTGCATGTAATGACTTGGGCCCAGTTCAGCAGGTTGTATGCTCTCAGAGAAAGGAGTTTTCAGGACACATTACAAGTGCTGTGCCAGCTCTGCATCTTAAGTTTTCATTGGAAATAGTTTTTAATGTACAAAGGCAGCAGTCTACAAGTAGTACTGATGCTTACAGAACCAACAATTCTGCCATTGTGGAAAACTGGATACAGTCTGATCCAAACAAACTATGCGCTCTGAAAACACAGATTTCCAGTCTCTTAAGTCCACTGTCAACTAAAATTTCATCCTTCATGCCCTAAAATTCCTCTAAACATCACACGTATCTTAACACCTACTAACAGAGCAATACAACTATTGAAGTACTATCTGTTCCAGAGAGGACACTGATAGGCTCAAAGTCTATGCCTCAGGAAATAAAAACCAGCACAGTTCATGCCAAAGTAGTCATTAAGTTGAATAACAAATAATGATGCTACTAACTTTATAAAGGAAACCATGCATATCTTTTAAAAGTTTAGGTGTTTTTCTGGTTTGTTGTTTGTTTGGGGATTTTTTTTGTGGTTTGTGTATTTTGGTTTTTACAAGAACTCTACAGAGGAGAATCTGCATACACATACATATAAACAAATACATATATATACACACATATATGTGATTATCTTGCTTTATCAAGTAAGAGAGCAACACATGGGACGCATTGACCTATCAGCTAAAAACAGTGCAAAAGAAGTGCCATCAGCTCACAGCCATTTAAAGTCCTAAGTTCTTCATGAATAAAAAAATAAAAAAGTTCATTAGTTAAGGGTAAATAATTCACAAGAGAGAAGTATGCCCAAGGTTCTTAAAATGAATTTCTGACAATAATTGATAAATAATGTTCTAAAGAGATACTACAACAAGATATCAGAGCATGGGACTGGCACATATACAATCACTGAAAAGAAAAAAATTATTTTCATTCAGGAAGACAGACAAATATTTGAAGGCAGTTAATAGGCAAAAACACTAGAAGGGAAGAAAGGGCTACAAGTGACATAGAATAAAGAAATAAAGAAGACACAGGAATAATTTTGTGGAAATCAAGTAGTCAAGTATGAAAGAATAGACCCTTGAAAAATATTTTGTAGTGGCCAAAGGATAAAAAGCAGCCAGGACTCCTGATTAATAGATTTCTTCAGCTCACTTGATACTACTGACTAATTACAAAGTCTGTGCTTTTGTCATATACTTGAAGACTCTCTACTCCTGTTTCTAACATGATTTTAAATTGAGAATGGCCCTTTTCCAGCTATACAAAATATATGTAGGAAATAAAATATATTCTAAGCATAATAGCTTTCTTAATAAAGGTAAAAAATTATAACCTTATTACATTTCTTTGTAGCTTTTATGCTGGTGACACAACTCATATTTATGTATGAGTAAGCAGTGTCACAAACTTGAATTTATACTTTTCTTTAGCTACTTTAAAGATATGGACACTACTTGTCACAGTAACAAATACAATGCTGAACAATGCTCAAATCTATACACATGTGTCCTGATGATAGCAGGAGACAACTGAAAACAAAAGCCTGTTATAAATAACTTCCCTTTACACTTACTTTTTGACAAAACCCCAAGCAGAAGTTCCATTTGAGATGAATAATGGAATGTCAAGACCTCTGCACCAAATGCTTTCAAACAACATCACTCAAAATCAAGCAGAATGATGAACAACTCCACAAGCAGCGGGACAAAGAGAGCCTCATCAGTTCTCAGTGTCGCTATATCACAGATAGGGATGGCATTGATTTAAGGAACAGAAAGCTATAGTGGTTATTAAAGCAACTTTTAAAAAGGATAGAAAAGATAAGAAATTTGTCACAGGCAGTCTCCTCATTTTTACAGCTAGTGTGGTAAATATTTAACAGGTGATGCCATTTTTTCCTCCACCTCATCTTGACTCATCATGCCTTTAACTCTTCAAACACCTTCAACCCACATATGTGGAATCAGTGGACACTTTGGGTAGATTTCTTTACCATTTTCAAAGGTCAAATAATAAATTAGCTTTCTTCCACAGGAGGAAAATTTTTTATAGCACTTAATTAGAATATGATTAGTTTATCCAAAAAGTTGTCTGTGTTATACCGTGCAAATCTTTTCCAAATGAAAATTCCTACTTCCAAATTTTTTCGAAGATAAACATACAGCTCCATAACAAATCAACAGTAAATGGCTCTGTTCTGCAAAATGAAAAGGCACTGTAGAATCCTTGGCTTATAATCTCCAAATATTTCCATATGAAGTACCTTGCATAGCTAACAAATCAAAAGCATCAGAAAAACTTCATCTATTTCCATTTTACACAATATTCCAAATAAAAAATACTACCAGACGAATTCCACCTAAGGCATGACACGTCGTGTCACTGTGAAAAAGGGATTGGAACTGATACTGAAACAAACAGTAAGAGAAATCAGCTGCTACTACTGCAGGGCTTAAAATACAACACTAGCAAGTAGCAGGTCTTGCAATTGTAAACAAATAATAAAGAAAGGGATGAGAAAACACAAGTTTGAAAAAATTTGAAATTTGATGCTTTTATAATGCCTAAATAGAGAAATGGATCACCTTAAAAGACTTTGAAATCAAATACTGAAGAAACAAATACTAAGTTTCACCTACAGGACAATGTTTTTTCAGGAAGATGTACAGTAACTGAAGTCATGAATACATTGTAACATTTAAAAAACTGTATTTACTGGAGCACAGCATCTCCTCTCAACTGCTCACTGACTTCATCGGATCAATCCATCTTGAATCTTTCTAACACAATAGTACAGCAACATCAGTAATAGGAGAGGAATAGGCTATTAGAGACCATTTCCTCACAATATTTCATTTGAAGATTTTGATGATATTTTCATGTAAATTTAAATCTAAAGTCATTACAAGTTACACTGAACATTCAGTCCAAAAGCACAGAGTATAGAAGCTATATACTGTAATTTACAAAATTTGATGCGTACATAGATTTTTTTTAAATTATCAAATGAATACTTGAAATGCAGAGTTTAATCCTCATTACTTAGGACCACAACAATACAAAATAAGGACACCTCACATGCTATCAAAACTTACCTCTTTGATTAGCTTTACTCCTTTTGAATCCTTCATGTTGATGGCTATACTCTGGAGATTAAAAATAAATACAACAGTAATTTATGTGAAAAATTATGTGAAAGGGATTATCAGGCTATTCTAAACATAACCAACAGTTAAATTTTACACTAGAGTTAATTCGGATAAATAAATTTTAACACATAGCCCACCTCCTCCTGCAAAAAAAAAAAAATTCTCTCAGCAAAGCAAGCTGAACTATATCTCATTTATGAATCAGACAAGCACCAAAACCAGTCTGATGGATGTGCAGCCTGCTCACTACATATTTACACAGGACCCACTACAGCAAGTACACAGGGGGACACCAGAAATATCTGTTTCAATGGTAACAAGCCATTAAACAATTCAAGTATGTCATGAAACTTCACGCTAATCCCAAAGTTTCAAAAGCTAGATTTAGCCAACCTTACTGTGGTATAATGGCAGCACTCCTCCTGCCAGCTGACAGAGGTCAACTGAGCTGATACACCTGAAGAAAATGGTCACTCAAATAAAATACCCCTTGCTTTCAGCAGGTTTCATTTTCAGTTAATTAGCACCAGCAGCTGAAGACCAGCAGCAGCAGTCTTGCTTTTCATTTTGTCTCAGCTGCCCAGAGCACCATACCAGAGATTTGCAACCTTTTTTGTTCTAAAAACTTATGGATTTTCTCCTGAAATTCATTCATCATAACATTAGGTCAATGTCAGTATTGCTCCATTATACATGTTAAGAATCAAACTAAGAAGTGTTATGTATTCAGTTATAATAACAGAAAACTGGCTTATGTTCAGTTCCACACCCCATTTACCTTTTTATTTCTGTTAACACTGAGAAAATAAACACTTTCTGTCCCAGCAAAAGGTGGGCCCCAGGCTCTTGTGTCATCACCAGCTCCTGAAAGAAATACCATTACATATTCAGAGTTGCCCAATATCACACACCAAACAAATAAGAATAAAAAACTTTCCTCTAATATCACATTTAAGTCACCTAGGCTTCATCTAGCAGGCAGGACAAATATTAGTGTAATATATATATTTTAGGATATTTATATCAAAAACCACCTAAAAGTGAATGCAATTAAGCGAAGTGAACTAAGTTCTTGCTAGTGTTGGGATTCCATTTAATCTTAAAAATACTAATACAGCCACACACCACTAATGTATTTGTAGATTTTTTGGTTGTTTTTCACTTGTAGGTTGGTATTTTGGTTGTTTTCTTAGGGAGGCTGGAGAAAGTAATGGGAGTTTTTTGGTAGTTTGTTTGTTTTAACTTAAAGTAGAGCTACAATGCAATTCTTTTAGTCAATCCTAAAGGATTTAGTAGAGGCTCTTGCCTGCACCAAGTCACACAGCTCATCTGGTCAGCAAGCTACTCCTGAAATGCTCCAGATGCAACATCAAAATACCACTGATAGACAGCAACTGATTCAGCTGCATGCTGCACAACACCAACTAAAAGAAGCGCTTGCTACCGCTGGTGCAGTGCCTCACCTCCAGCTCTTCCAGAAATCCTGCCTTAAATGTGCTGCACACACTGATACCACTGTATCACCTACGCTTAATTTCCAATTGTTAACCTTTCTTAAACATCATGAAGACTAGCAATGGATTTTAAATAGAATTAAAGCTAAACTCAAATTCCGATACAATCACTGTCCTGAGCGTTAGCAAGCGTGTGCATTCCTGTATCTATTTCAATATCTAGACTTCATCTGCTTGTTAACTTCACCTAACTGAAAACCTTCCTTAGTGAGGCAGCACAGAAGACTGATACTGGCACAGATGCAGAAAAAAAGCTGAAAAATCTTAGGTGTTATATTATACAGCCATTGTCACAATTATGCTATACACTATAGTAACACAAAAGTCTACAGCCATTTTAGATCTACAGTGGCAGAAGTTATAAAACATATCAATTGCTTATCAACATTTGTACTGTTTAATATCTCAAAAGACTATTTTGGTTCCAGCAGGATGCTTAGGAGGGCAGGGGCAATCTTTTCTCTATGTGAGTACTTTAAGTGATTCAAAGCAAAATATTTCAGTAATACTTTCCCTGTAGAACCCTAGTGAGGCTACTATTCTTTTTGGACTAGTACTCCTGTGAAAGTAGACATCTTCTCACAGAAAGAGAGGATTACTCTCATTCTAAAATGTTTGAAATTTAGAATTCTGAAGCTGCCCTTCTTCTTTGATCACAAAGAAATGCAAAGCTCCAAAACCATTACTTCGTACACAATTGCTGACTTTGCTCTGTTCCTACTACCTAGATGTTTGGAATAACACCAGGGTAGGTCTAAACTGATATTGCAAAATTGATGTACCTTTGCCTGCTCACAAGAGTGAAAACCTTTATAACAATGGTCAGTAAATAAGGACGACCTATAGATTGATGTGGCAAAACCTTTGTCAGACATTCAGTGTTTCATTAAACATCCAAACAAATAAAATATAGAGAATGTAGTATGTTTAGTATCTCAATTTATGTTATAAATTATTATAAACTGTTATGTCATAAAATATGAGGAGTGTAATATTGTTTAGTATCTCAATTATTTTCACCAACTAGTTTCAAGACTGGTAATACCAAAAGAAAGAAACTTATATATGGAAACTTAAAGGGAAAAATACATTACATAACGTGCAGCTGCTATGGCATAATTACACACCTCAGATGTGTAATGATGCATAAAACTTAGAGCCAAGTGAGGTGACTATTTCTAAAAAAGACCCAAATGCCATGCAATTTGTTATTCTTCTTATATGGTCTTACAAACTAAAAACTGTATTTAGTTTGTTAGCATTTTTTTACCATTACCCAGTCCTTAGCAACTCTTTGGATAAGAAGTGCATACACTGAGTGGAAGAAGAAAAAATAGATATATAAAATATATATATAAAACACTTGAAAGTTTATACAGTTATATACATATATAATATATATATATAAAGTAAGGACATTGGGTAATTAGCTTTGTGTGTGTGTATAAATGTACATGTATAAACACTTAATATCCAGTTCTTATTATACCTAAAATAAAAAAAATAAAAATCTTACCGGGTCTTTCCACTTTGATAACTTCAGCCCCTAGATCTCCCAAATTCATTGTGGCAAATGGTCCTGCAAGAACCCTTTAATATGGAAAAAAAATATATTGTTTTCTTAGTTTTTCCAGTCAGAATATTTGCATTTAGACACACTGTTACAACTGACAGACAAAACACATACCTTGTTAAGTCGAGAATTTTCACACCATCCAATGGCTTTACATTACTAGCACCTGTCAGGAAACAAAAAACAGGGACTTAGATCTCAAAAAAAACAAACACATTCTTTTTATGACACTCATCATCCTCCCTCATCTCCCTCCCCTAATAAATGGTAATAAATCTTTCTGAACAAGCTGGTTATTAGGTGCATACTACATTAGTAAAACCTTTCAAAGTTGGAAAACTTTATGTATGACATTTCAGAACCTATTCTAACTCCCTAGCAAGTCTACAATAAAGCTACTTTACAGCAATACTTTATATGTGCCTTCCACAAAGACTCCAGCTTTTAAAGACTAATCGGAAGAAAGATACAACAAAAGCATTTTAACAAGCAACGTCAGAATGATACAAGCTAAAAGTAAGGGTACCAGACCAATGGGAAGCACAGTAGAATTCACGAAATGTTTTGACCTGTGCAGACCTATGCACTTACATCACACACACAAAAAGAATATCCCCATTACAAAACTTAAGGCAGAATACGTGAGCCAAGGAAATACTCCTTCAACAGCAGCTGCACATGCAAGATAATTATTAAGCAATCACAGTGGTTTCTTCCTTTCCCTCACCCTTTCCAACCTGACCAGGTCTAAGAAAAAACAGTAAAGGCAATAAACATCACAGATATGGCAAATAATCTCACTGTCTAGACCACAGGTTTGCCAGCCATTTCTTTGGTGGACTTGGGTTATCTTCTTCTCCCTCAGTCTTTAATTGTAGGCTAGGGAGACAAACACTCCATCACCCTGTGTGGACAGTCATTTGGGTACTGCTTGGAAGGTGGTTTCACAGCACACACAAAACTAAAGCACCTGGCCAGTAACATCCCTAAAATGACACATACCACCTTGTGGCAAGCATCTCTTTTTGGCACTTGTCCTGGTAAGAGAAAGATGTAAAACATGTGGTGGGGGGGGTTAGGGGTGGGAATCGAACAAACCACATTCCTTCAAAGCCTGCAGGGCACTGTGGTGCCTCTCCCATATCATGCAGCAGTGCACGCCTGTATCCCCTGCTCCACATTCCCTCCATTACACCTGAACCACCCTTCAGTCACCCTCAAGGGTGGGAAGAAGGAGATTTATATCGAGAGAGGCATTAAAAAAAGCTACAGAGAAGCAGCAGTAGAAATTCAAGGCTTCTACTAAAACATTTTCATTAACTGTACTGCTCTCAACGAGGACACTTGCATCCCATTGTTCATCTTTACGAAATTCTCCTCCATTATTACCACTTATTCTAGGGAGATTTCCATTTAACAGGTCTTGTGCTTTAATACAATATGCAGACTGAGCAGCATGTTGAAAACACGCACATCTAGGAATGGCCATGTGTTTTGCACTTTCAAAGCCTTTAGGAAAATCTCAGGCTGCTACTTTCTCTTTGGTGTTCCACACATCCGTGAGCTCCAGACGTTAGAAAACAGTTGTGGCAGGTAAACACCACAGATCCTCCAGTATAACTTCAGTCTTAGTAAACTTCAGTCTTCAGTCTTATAACTTCTCAAGCTGGGTGCACAATTTGCTCCACAAAAACATTACTCTTTTTTCCAAAAATACACAAAAAGTTTTACTGAAGCTCCCCAAAAATTAAAAATATGTAACTTCAGTTAAAAAAGGTCAACCTTCTTCTCTTATTTCCACACCTTTTAGAGCTGCACTTTAATAGCTCACCTATTCTCATCCTGAGCCAATATTTAGGGCTACTCACAGATACACCACCAGAACAACAGCAACTTTTCAGAGCCAACAGGTTCTCTACCTGCAGCCAAGTTGTAGGAATCCATTAAGCTACTTCTCAAAAAGCCTGTATAATGTTAAGATTAGGCTGTAACTATGTATTTATGTATAACTAAAACTAATGAACTCTTACTAATAATCACTCACATTATGCCATCATTTAACACTCCATTCAGGGATTAGGACTCTTCCATAGCTGGAAGAGAATAGGAGAGCACAACTATTGCTCTGAAGACAAACAGACCATTGTGGTTTTGGGTTTTTTTTAATGCCAGTAAATAACAGATATCCATGATGATGAAGAAATGCAAGAAAGAAGAGAGATCAAAAGTTTGCTTTGGAAAATTGAGGAACAGGCTTGTTAGTCTCTTCAGAATAGAACAACATAGATGTTCACAAGAAATATATATATATGAGCTAAATTATATATGCAGCGTGACACCAATTTGCTGAAATAACTGCAGTAGAAAGCCTCTTGACATCAGCAGTTCTGGTACATGAATCCTGAATAAGGGAGTGCTATCTATTGTAGGAACAAAAAGAGACAAGAACACATCATAAACAAACACAAGAGATCAGAATTGATCAGCATTAACTAGAAACATCTCCTGCGTTGTTTACTTTCGTCACTAGCTTCCAAAGCAGGCAGGTACCCAAAGCTAGACTTCGTTAGAATTCTGACTTAACAGTCCAAATTTTCTAAAATGCAAACTCACATTTTCTCTTGTATTTTTGCTTTTATTTATACCTGTAACTTGATGACTGAATGAAAAATCACTCTTCCAGCTCTAACTATATCTTCTGTGTAAAGTCTCGATTCCCATGATGCTTGCACTTATTGTGAATTAGACTGTCATATGTATCTCTCTTAAATAACTTTGATCAAGAATAAATAGACTCACCCACTTTCAATATGATTCACATTCTTTAATAAAGCTTAATAGCTTGTCCCAAAGTTGGCCTAGCCTAACAATACAAATAAGCAACCAACAGAGAGATCATTCCCCAGAATAGAAATTAATTCTTGTGTCATATTTGAAAAAGATTTCCTTTATACTTGTGACAGAAGAGGGCACCCAAAAGAGAGCAAATTTATTTTTGCAACAATGCAAATTAACAGATCCCATTCCAATTACTTTCAATTCCAGAAGACATGACTCCTCAAGTCTATTGTCTCTACTTTGACTGCACAATCAGTATTTTTTCATTTTATCCATGCAGTAAGTTGTAGTCAAGTCTATCACTACCGTGGACTAATTCGCAATCAGTGGCTATGCTCCAGCCCGACACACACTTGGTATGTTCAAAGTGGGAAGCAGAACTGCAAACTTCCTCCAATTCTAGTGCCACCAACGCTATTGTTACTATTTTTCTATGTTATTTAATAACAGAGAAACTTGAAGCCAGTGAACGATCGCTTTGTTGCAGTTAGGGTTTATTTCATTTCATTAAAAAAACAAATTAAAAAGCACAACTGTAGGCAGTTAGACTTTGGTAACCTTACAAAAAGATCGGGGCTCGAGCACGTCATGCCAGTCAGTAGCCAAGGCTGCCTGGAGAGCCGGCACGTTCCGCGCCACCGGCGACGCGCTCCTGCGGGCAGCGGGGCAAAGTCCGAGCCCCCGAGGCTGCCCGGGGGCCGCGCTCGGACCCCCTCGAGCAGCCCCTGGCAGGATCCTCCCGCAGGTGTTCCACGCCCGCCCCGCAGCGAAGCGGCTCCGACCCCCGCCCCAGCGGCACCAGCTCAGAGCCCGGCAGGACCACAGGGACACAGGGGCCCGACGGGGCGCGACAGGGGAGGCGGAGGGAGAAGAGGAGGAGGAGGAGGAGGAGGGAGG
>VXBQ01004461.1:1004778-1076086 GCA_013400175.1 Phainopepla nitens
GGAGGAGGAGGAGGGCGCGGCACGGCGCCGTACCTGCCGGGGGAGCGCCTCCGCTCCGCGCCCCGCCGCCGCTGCCCGGGGAAGGGCAGGCAGAGGCAGCGCTCAGGGCTCTGGCGCTGCCGCCGGCAGCCGCGGGGCACGGGCTCCTCCAGAGCCCTCCGCAACATCGGCTCCTTCTTCCCAGCCCGGCGCGCAGCATCCCCGCNCGGTCCCGGCTGGCTGCTCCGCGGCAGCGCGCTGCGCCTCGCCCGCCCTATGCAGCGCTCCTGCCTGGACTTCATACAGCAGGCAGGCGTCCCGCGGCGGGAACTCCGCTGTTGGATGGCTGGAAACTTGTACTTCGCTTCGGCGTACAGGCCGTGACGTGCAGCATTGCCGAGGTGGAATACAAGTAGAAATCCGCCCCCCGGCCCGCCCCACCACCAACACCTCGAAGGGTTTTCCGCACTTACCAAGGCAGGCAGCCTGCCTGGATGCCAGCACATCCGATCAGCGGCACGAGGGAGAGCCTTCGCCTCAGTTCGCCGTCACCGAAGATGCAACGTTACCTACACTGTAAGCTGCATCTTCAGCTGGGAGTAGTGATAGAAGGGTTAGCTCGAACTGACCTTTGAGCAACTTACCCTCAGACTGTTTTCAGTCTGTGTTAGGACAGAGCAGAAGGCTTGTTACAGGGACACCGTGGTATCTTCTTGCCTCTCTAATAGGATAAAAAAGCCTGTGCATAGGTTAGACATGTATTTATAAGAAATATGTGAGGATAAGACAACTTTGTATCTCAAAAGCAGCTGAAACTTCTGACTGCTTGAAAACGAGCATGACGAAATAGCACAGGCTTAAGACATGTCATACATCAGTCTGCCTAAATGCTGAGGAAGAACATAGAGAAAATCTACACGACAGGTTTGTTGACTGGACATGCTGTGTGTAACCAAAAGTATTATGTGGCTGCTTAAAGATCTGTCAACAAGAAGAAATTTATCAGCACAATTACACCAGTATAACTCAACATGTGCATAACGATACGTATTTCTAATTTATGTGGTGTGAAAAGGGTTTAAATTAAACTCGCTTTTTTGGAATGAGACAGATCAGATAATTTGGTAACTTACATTGATAAATTGTCTTGTGTAGACATGGAATTCCTTGTATAAAAGCAGATAGTCTTCCAGACTAAAGGATTACCAAAAAATTTACATGAACAGGTTTAGTCTCTTTCCATTTTATAATTTAAAAGATATTGCCTCATTTTTCACAGAGAGACTGTATAACATAGTGGGGAGGTGAGTTCTCTGTGAATATAAAGTTAGTTGTTGCCATTGAAAAAAAACCAAACCAAAACCTATTTAAAGCCAAAGAAAAGCAAGACTTAATATAAAGCATATAAACTTTCTACTTATTTTAATAGTTAACTTTTGTTCAGTGCTGTTCTGAAAGCCCTTTTTAATTTTCCTATGTTGCAATGTCCTAAAACTGAGCAGTGCTTTGTTGTACTGACAGAAATAAATAATAATTAAAAAATCTTTACTATTTTTTACAGAGCTATTGAGGATTGGCATTAATATGTACCTGAGAACAGAGCAGGAATGGTAATAAATAACACTGTTAAATTCACTGTGTGCTAAATATGCAGTTCGCCTACAAAATAGCATTTTACCACGAGCTCGCATGAGGAAGTTGCCTGAGCTACCACTCACTTATCTGCTGGCAATTCAAACTGATTTTGAGGAAAACCCGCTTCAGCTCCACTGAAGTGCTCTTTAAAAGTCACCCTGTGTTTTTTTCAGTGGGGACTGCCGTAACACGGAGGCTCAGACATTAAAAGACTCCAGAGCAAAAGCGCAGTAGCAATAAGAATATCTGAAATGACACGACACGTGAGGTGAACACTCGCTTTGCTTTACAGCAGTTCATTTCGACGTCCCTTAGCAGCGGTAGAAGGGCGGGCATTCGCTGACGGCCGCGCCGAGCCCGCGAACGCCCTGAGCCCCACGGTGTGAGCTACCAGGCACCTTCCAGACTGCTACTCCAGATTCCTGCCCTTCAGCTGGGAGCGGGCGGGCCGGGAGGCGGTGTGAGGCCGCCGGGCCCTCTCTCCTGCCCCCGCTTCCCGGCGGGATGGGATGGGATGGGATGAGATGGGATGAGATGAGATGGGATGGGATGGGATGGGATGGGATGGGAGGGCCGGCGCCGCGGAACGTTTGGAGGCCGGAACCTGCCGCCCGCCCGCCCGGCGGGGAAGAGGCGGGGGAAGAGAAACGCGCGGACGCGGCGCCGCCGCCATTGCACGGGTTGCGGTGCCGCCGCCATTCCCGGGCTGTCCCGGCCATGTACCGGCCGGGGTTCCGCGCACCGACGCCTCCCTACGCGGGCGGCGGCTTCCGGAGCCCTCCCTCCGGCGGAGGGCCCCTGCCGCCCTCTCCGCGGGGCTACGGGAGCCCCCACCACACGCCGCCCTACGGCCACCGGCCCGGGCCGTACGGCAGCGGCCTCTCGCCCCGAGGCCCCGGGTTCCACGGGCGCTTCGGGAGCCCCTCGCCGGGGGCGCAGACCCCGCGCAGGCCGCAGAGCGTCAGCCCCCGGTACCCGGCTCCGTACGGCGGCGCGTCCCCGGCCGGAGCGCCTCTGCCCCCGCCGCCGCAGCACAAGCGCTCGCCCGGCGGCTTCCAGAGGCACTTCCAGGTACGGGGCAGGGCGGAGAAGGACACGGGGAGGGAGAGAGGGAAGGAAGGAGGGAGGGAGCTGCTGCTGCCGCTTTTAAGCGGGGCCCGTGGCCCGCCGGGGGAGGGCACGCCGAGGGCTTGAGCCAGCGCAGGATCCACTCGCCAGCAGGATTGTCGGGGGAGAGCGAGGTTTGCACCGCGCTGGGCAGCATCAGCGCTCCCCCGCCCACTGCCCCGCAGCAGAGAGGACGGACAGAGCGCAGGCAGCCGTGAGATGAGGACAGGGAAGAAGGGCCTCAGGCACCAAAGTGCAACCTTCTTTTTTTGTATTCTGGCGTATGAAGGTAGTGAATTACGCACGGGCCGAAACGGCAGCAGACACCTCCTTTTCCTGTCAGAGGCCTCCCTCTGATCAGTGCCCTTTAATGCAGTCGCGAAGCGCGGTGTGCTTTGACTTGGTGGTGTTCTCCGTCCTCATCCACACCCTGTCCACCCTCGGAGTTCTCAGGGACACGGACAGAGAAAAGGAGTGCTCTGTTAAAGAGAACTAAACTGAGGTTCCGTTAAGCAGAAATGGGAGCATCTGTTGCCATAGTAGACTCTCATTTTAAAGAGATTTCTCATTTCTTTGCTTTGCACCAAAAGCTTCTGTTTGTACAGTTTTCCTGAAAGCCATCAACAACAGGTTCTGTGAGTTAAGCTTTTTTCCAGCTGTGTTAATTGTAGCATGTGACTGGCAATGGACACAGGTGTGGCAGTTCTGAGGATAACAACTTTGTGTCTATAACCAGCTTTATGCAGTACTAGAGAGACTGTAGAACTGTTACAAGTGACACATGCAGTACAATGATTTTTTTTTTTTTTGTGCTCTTACTGATACTTGAAGGATTAAAGCGTGATAATGAAGTCACATCTTAATAGAGATTAGTAAATTCTTAATGTGCCTGCACGGCATTGTCAGGTGTCCATTGAAGACTAGTATTTTGTTATTTTCTTATGATGCAGTTAACTCAGGAATCACATTATTGGTGGAAGGGGATCATTATAAAATTTATACATTTTCTGCAGCACAACAGCAGAGACTGTCCTGGTGTGGAAGCCAACACATTGCATAACCTCAATGCCTTTTGAAAAAGCCAAGCATGTGGCATTTCTGCTGCAGATTATGAAGGGACAGTTTATGTCATCGATGTCTGATTGCCCTTCCAAAGATCACTCTTTGGCTGCTCAATTTTTATTTTTCAAAGCCTGCCTTAGAATTGATTGAGCAGAAGAATGTGCAGGAATCCCTTTGTCTTTAGTTTTAGTCAGAAGTGTTTCATGTCAGGACCTGAGGACAGGAACCCTCCCATAGGCTTCATTCTTGTTGTAGGAAACATGAAGTCAGGTTACATTCTGAGGTAAGAAACATGACATAAAAAAGGTACAAGTTTGAATCCAGTCTCAGACTGTCACAACATCTTCCCTTCCCCCCTTTCCTTCTTCAGACCTTCTGAGTAGTTTAGGAGCACTGGCCTAATGGCAAGTCCTTCAGAGACTCAAAGGATGTTGAATGTCTGTAGCTTTGCCCAGGACTGAAGAAATCTGTGAGTCTGCAGTTTGAGGTGTGTACACATGAGCTGTTCTGCCTGGGAGGGCAGTAGAGGCAGTCACTGAGGGAGTCACTCTCATAAACCATGAGTCCTCATTTGCTTTGGTGTGGACAAGGATCTCTGCCTTAAATAGATTCATTTAGAAGTCCTTCCTGCATTTTTAAGCATCGCATTTCTCGTGAGACATGTGCATTGTCCCCTCTCTTCTGTAGATCCTGTTAAGTGAACTCCAATGCCTTTGAGGTTTACGATGCTACAGTCACTCTTGAGATGAAAGCCTTAAGTGGCCCTTTAAAATTGCATTAGAAAATCCAAAAGACGGTTTATGTTTTCTTTAGTGTTCTATTAATGTCATGCCATTAGCATTCTGTACTCATTTTGTGCTCACAGACTTTCATTCTTTGAAACGAACAGAAAACGTGAAGGAAAACATACTGAGCTTGTTTTTTCTGAAATGGCTCGCTCCACCTTTATGTGGCCAGTAGTTTACAGCACTTTGTGTTTTTTCCACAGAGATGCTTCTGCTTTATATTTTATAAAAATATGTTTCTGGAAACAAGGGCACGTAGTGACAGGACAAGGGAGAATGCCTTTAAACTGCAAGAGAGAAAGTTTACATTGGATATTAGGGAGAAGTTCTTTACTCTGAGAGTGGTGAGGCACTGGAACAGGTTGCCCAGAGAAGCTGTGGATGCCCTATCCTTGGCATTGTTCAAGGCCAGGCTGGGTGGGCTTTGAGCAACCCAGACTAGTGGGAGGTGTCCCTGCCCTCAGGAGGAAAGTTGGAACTAGATTATCCTTAAGGTCCCTTCCAGCCCAGAGCATTCTGTGATTTGTCTCTGTTGCATTTCTTACCAGCACTTAGAATTCACTTAGTGGTAATGTTTCATTCCCTACACTTAGCAGGAATTACTGAAGTAGCTGCTAGCAGCAGCTGTGGAGTGGTATGGATCAAAAATTATTACAGAAAGTAAAAGAAACGCTACCCTTTTGAAATGGTACAGTTGTGATTTTTGTGTTTTGTGTATATCCCAGCTGCTGTAATTACATCAGGTGAAGCAAGCTGAGAAAGGGAGTGACTGTCCCGAGTTTCCAGGCAGTATTACGCTAGTCAGTAACTTTTTAATGAATAGCACTAAAAGATGTTGTTTTCTACTCTAAAGAGAGATTTGTTATCTGGAGAAAAAGTACTGAGGTTAGATTAGCTGTTTATTTAAGGAAAGTTCATTGAGGAAAGGCTGTTGGCATTAGTGTGACAACTAATAGAAAGTTTTTTTTTAAGCTATTTTTGGTACCAGATGGTGCCTCTTGCACTGAATGGTTTCACTTGTACAGGTAGGGCTGGTATCCTTTTCCACAGGCCTATAATGTGAATAATCACACTTTGATTTTCTTCCCTAAAAAAAAAAATTCAGAGGGGAAAAAGCATATGATGACTAGTCTTCTAAACTTAAATAATCTACATGCTTAAATTTAGCATGTAACGAAGGCTGTCAATCTTGTATTACATAATAATAAATTTCCTAGATTTCAAAAATACTAAAATGTCAGTGTCATGTCAGTGTTACTGATGACCTGCATCATATTGTAGTGCAGTTTAAGATTATTAAATAAATCCATACAAATGAGCTTTACCATTGAATTATTTTGCTCCTTCACTGACTACTGCAGATCATTGTGTCAGCTCATGTTTCTTTTGCCTTCTGCGGATTAAACACATCAATAAATGAGCTCCACATTCAATCTGTTTTACAATGGCAAAATTAAAAGGTCTTCATTAAATGTGGTGGTTTAGAGATGGGGTTTGTGTCTATTTAGGACAGAATGCACTGGGTACTGCTGTTTCACTGCTAAATGTGAGTGCATAACATAAATGTCACTGTTGTTAGAGTGATGCCTAGAGAGGCTGCTTGGAGCAGAGGCTGGACAGTGCTGAAGGAACACAGTAGGTATTTATTAAAAGGCCTTCAAAGGACACACCTTGGGCAGTACAAGAGCCTGGCCGTGGCTCTGCCCAAGATGGACTCCAGGTCACGAGTTTTCACACTTTTGTAAGTTTTGGTCCATTTACACACTGGAATTAATTGTCCAGTTACAGCTTCAGGTTATGAAGTCCCATCCTTTCAGACTGCTCTCTTCAACTCACCAACTCACACTTTTTGGGCCTGAAACTGCAATGGTGTCCTTGGTTCTCAGGCTGGAGAAGGATTTTTGTCGAACTAAACGGTGAATAGAGCTTGCTAACAGTTTATATGAAGTTCAGAGTCACACACCAATGCAGTACAGAATCTGGAAAACAAAAAAGCTAAACTTAAGGCATCAAGAGTATGTCAGCTTACTCTAGGAAGTTCCATGGCCCTTAGAGAGCTCTTTTAGAGGTATTCTGAGGTGATTCTCTGACCCTCATGGGGTTTGATGCAGTATAGTGATTCACTACCTTTTAGAAATTCTTGTATTTTGAGATTGTCCTCTTAGCTACATGACCTAGCTACAAAGAATCATTAGAAACAAGTACGCTATAAGTAAGACATGGATGTTCCCACGTTTGATCATGTATCCATTATCATCAAACTTCAGGAGTTCCTGAAAAGTTCTTGCTGGAAACACATCAACATGTTCCTGCCACAGCACGTTAGCAGAAACAGGTTCAGGATGTTTGAGTGAAATCTGTTATTCTGGCTAGACATTGGGTCTTTCACTTTATGGCACCATTTCTCTGTTTTGCTCAGAAATTGTTTCATGTGATCTATTTACATAGATGCTGTTAGGGCTTACTAGTCAAGCTAAAATACCATCACTGCTGATCCAAAAATTCAGAGGTGTTGTGGGGGAAAGCAGCCATTGATCAAGTGCTTTTACACTGCTTTACAAAATCTGATAAGCAGCCTCAAAGGCATCCTGTTGCTCTAACCATACAGAGTGCAATGGGCATGCTTGGAGATTACTGTGTATCTGTAGTATGGGTTGCTTAACTTTGGTTAAAACAAATTAATTTAAATAAATACAGCTTTAGACAGAACTTCACCTTTTAGAGGAGTGAATCTGAGGAGAACAATGGATGATGCTAACAGGAGGAAATGATTATAGGAATTCCTTTATGTCACAGCACTCTTTAAGCTGCAGACTTGTAGCAGCTTTACAGAAACAATTGTTGTGATCCTTGATCTTAAAACAAAATCAAATATGAAGAGCTCCCTGCAAAAGTCAATACCCACTAAATCACTGATTACCACTGAGATTGTATATAAAATAAAGTCATCTCTTCTTAGATTTCACAGAACACTGGTTTGGTTAAAAGAGGATTTTTTTTCCCAGTAAATTCTTTGTATTATTTGCATTATACAATGCTGTGTTCAATCTGTAAGTACTTAATATTTGACTTCTGCTCTTGTTAATATTGTCAACTCTTCCTCAGCCTCTAACTCCCTGTTTTGTTGTTCAGCTTTTGTTAGACATGTTGTTGACAGATTATGAAAAATAGCATGAGCTGCTTTTCTGCAGCTATGTGCCAGAGTGATGTAAACAAGTATTTGGGAGAAGACTGGTGGTGCTTTTTTTCTCATCCTGGTAAATCATCACTCATAAGTAAAATACATTAAAGTTAATATTTCCTGAGGAAGATGCAAGTGAGATGTAGTAATTATGATTAATAATCAGCTTCAGAGCTCTGCTGCAGTTGAAGGAAACATTTTAAATTTTTAAATTTTTTTTCTTAGTTTGAATTAGACTATTAAATGTTTCTTTACCTGATGGTTTTCTTCCAAAGGGATCACCCAGGACATCTACTCCATTTGGTACAGCGCATGGCAGAGAGAAAAGAGTGTCTAATGATGTGGAAAACTATTACAGACCTTCAATGCTTGAGGACCCATGGGCTGGCCTAGAGCCAGTTTCTGTTACAGACATAAACCAGCAATACAGCAGTGAGCAAACAACATGTACTGGTAAAAAAGGGAGGTATTTCAGCTAACACTTTTAAAGGCCAAATAACTCCATCTTGTCAGGAAAACTGTGGGACAGAGTCTTTACACTTACACAAGATGAACAATGATCAAGACCTTTGATAATACTTTTATTTCATCACATGCCTACCCTTTTATCCTACCTTTTTTATTGCATTGGATATTTTTATGTATGGGAGGCAAAAGGAGTAGTAGGAAAACCTGTATTTCTGGCTATGTGGAAGTGTCTACCAGCTCTGAAGAACAAAGTGTTCTTTAATCACCAGCGACTGATTTGTGACTGTTAAAACACGTTTCCATATACTTACCTCCATGCCAGATTGTTAGCCTTTTATTGTAAAGTCTCTTAGGGAGCAGTATTTTTTATGTTTCAACGATTTTAGAATGAAATAACTTGGAAATAAAACAAACTTTTGTAAATCCTTATTTTGTAATGTATAAAGAATATTTTAGGAGCTTTGTTAAGGTGTGCACATTAACACAATAGTTCACAACACTGAAATTAGGTGACTTCTGTAAATGTTCTTGTGTGCTGTAGTTAACGTCTGGTTTTGTGCATAGTAATTTTTGTTAATTGCAGTGTCATGTGAAGTTGAAATATGACTTAATAGCCATCTCAGGAAACAAATGTACTGGTTTTGGAAAGTTTAATTTGTTGAACAAACTCTTGAGTCACAAACTTAATTCTGGAATTATTTGTTTTTGTGTTTAAAAATATATATATTTGGATCAATATTAGAAATTTCTGGATTATAGTAACTAGTCTGTTCAGTGACAATTTAAGTCTAAAGAACACACAAAACATCAAGCTTAAATAAATGCAAATGTTCTTTCTGGATCCACCTGCCAGAATCGTACAGAATGAATGAAAGTTTTTGTTAAACTAGTTGACATTAGTACATGCATAGCATCTTTTTTTAATCTGTTTTATATTTTTCAATTATTTTTTATTTTTACTTAGAGCAGGCATCATTGCCAGGAGAATTGTTTTGTGTGTGTACACACTATATTTTTTATACTGAAGAAGAAAGCAATGAGTTGGGGTTTTTTAGAGCTTGTCTTTACATGGAAGATCCATGCTTAAATCCAGGAGTGAATATCATCATCTGGAATAAAGAAGAAATAGTTTTCCAGCTGCAGGCATGTTCTTAACTTGCCATGTTAAGCCTGCAGTAATTAAATACATTTTTGTTGAACATACGACTGTTTGTTTGTTGGTCTTGGCTTTTAAGCCAGGGTAGAGTGTAAAAACTTTGTTAAATAAAACCATTAGTTTAGTTTTCAAAATACATGTGTCCTTTTAAGCTTCTTATATACCCAAAACATATCTTTATAGTCCGGAGGCATGGTTAGGTAGACAAGCACAGGAAATCCCATTAAACTGTTCTTAGTAACTTGTCTTTTGCTGAGGTAGAATAGTCCTCTGTACTCTTTATCTGTTTCAGCATAAGATGTGTTTGGTTAATACTGCCTTCAGGAACAACTTCAAATTGTAAGCGAGGGGTTAATATGTGGAAAAGTGCTGAGTCTCTTGTTAATTTTGGGGCCACAATCTAAAGTATGGCACTTCTGTCTTCCCCCAGATGACCCTGTTATTTTAGTCTTATATCCAGAAAGGCTCCCTCAAGAACTGAAAACATAATGCCTGCTGGATATCAGGAATGGTTAAATCTTCACCCCAGAATCAAAAAATGATGCCTTAAATGGCAGCTAGCAGTATTGTTATTAGGTTATATTGTTACATAGGTACCAGCGAAACTGAGATGACAAGTTGTAGTCTTTAGAATTTATATATAAGTTAATCAATGTCATTGTGAAAATTGAAGTGTAAAGTTTTCTTTCCTTTTTTTTAAACCTCGTCAGGTGCTGTAAAGCTCTCAGAAAAAAAAAGTTGTAGTGTGCTTAACCAAGTGCCCTGTTTTGTTACTGTTTCCCATGTGATTGAAATGCAGTTTATTTTTTGCAATGTTTGGTGATCTTGGAGAAACAAATATGGTTTTATTTAAGAGGGTGAAGCCATGATGTGTTCCAGTTAGACATGAGAAGAGTCTGGGTTTGGTAGGGAGAAAGGAAAGGTAAGGGATTCCTGAGAGACAAGAGACTATTAGAAGTGGGACTTCTTACACAGTAGCCGGTATGAGCTGCCATTGCACATTGCAAAGATGGATTTTTCCACTTTGGCCTTGCAGTTGACCCAGGCATCAAAGCCAGACTCCTCTGGTAATAACTCTTAACTTAACTCCTGGAACCAGGTGTCAGACATCAGTGAAGGTAAATGTTCCAGAAAGAGAACTGAGGAAATAATCTCGAAGCACTGATTAATCCATGCATACCTTCCACAATGCCGTCTGTTAAACTGCTGCTGCAGTGCACTTCAGGACATGACTCAACAGTTTTATGTACATCACACTGCTAAAAGCTACAGTCACTTGGTCAAGAATCTGCACCAAAAACTTAAAAATTATTCACCTTTCTGGCTTCTGGGAGAAATTCTGTAATTACAGTAAAACTTAAATATGTCATTGTTGAAGAGGTGTAAAATGCATGAGCACGTGTTCAGAACTATAAATATAATGTACTTAAAGCCAGTTTAAGCTTTGCCTTTTTTGCCATGATATCCAGGAAGCTTAAGCACATACATCCTCACCAGTTTGTTTTTTTTTTTCTTTTTACCATTTGGCGAACATCTGATGGAGAGAGGATATATCACTTCCTCATTTGTTAATGAAGCCACTTCATAGTACCAGTATGACTCTGGAAATAGCATTGGATGATAAAATGTAAAGCACAAAATACATCCTTTTTTCATGAGCCCATGGGACAAAATAGTACTTATGTCTTGTTAATGAAGGGATTCCTCTGTAATGAACACACTGAGTATGTGGGGGGCATTGCTTTTTCTTCAACAGACTTCTTAGATTTTAAGGTAAGTTAGCTTCTTTTTCAGAAGTTTTTGTTTGCCTTGTGTTTGTCTGTCAAGTTGATTTGACTTTCTCTTCAGTTGTTGTAAAGAAGTGTAACTCGTGACTAACTCTTCCAGCAAAAATTTAATTCAGTTGTTGCTGTTTGCTCCTGTGTTTAAGAGTGAACTGCACCACTGCTGCATTAACAGTAACAAGAACTTAAATGGGCTGAGGACATGCGCAAAGCAGCAACACACTGGGTGGGTAGTTACCTCAAGATGTGCACTATAAGAGTTCAAACTTCAGGTTTTGGTTTCCATTCCAGCTTTATAATATGGAGTATTAATTTTTCTACGGCACTCAGTACACACATTGAAATTGTTAAATACCTTAGAATAGTAAAATTTAAATTAAAATTTGAAAAGTTCATGTTAAACTCCTCCTCTTTAGAATTAGAAGTAATGCATTGAGATGTAGCATTTTCCTAATGTCAGAGCTGGGAACACTACCAGGTAAATGTGTCTGGTCAGCAGAATATATAACTACTTTTGCAGTCAGGTTGCTTTTCTTGTTAAGGACATTGTTATGTGTGCTTAACTTTATATAAATTATTTCATTAGGCATCAGAGGGGGGAGCATTTGAAAAATGCATTATATGGAAATTCTACAAGTAGCTGTTCACCTTCCTTCTAAAGAAAAGTTTTTTTATAGTGTGTTTGGTTTTCAAGCTGTGCTTCTGCACAATCTCACTGAAGTCAGAGGATTTGCTCGTGCAGCTGGGATGTGTAAGTATCTAACGTTGCAGTTTGAAAATTCTGTCATGCTTTTATCTGTCAGTGCTTTTTGCCAGCTCTGCAGTTTATTCCTCTGCCTAGCAATTGCTCTGAATTCGAATTCATACATGTGCTTTTATACATGATTGTCTTGCAGTGAATTAAACTCATTCTTAGAATATTTTCCCAAATTCTCTAGAGTAAAGACTATTCTCCTTTCCCAAAATCTTGGTGCTTGCCTTCTTTCTGGCGGAGGAAAGGGAGGATTGCCTACACTGATGGTTGAAGAATTGTGTAATGATTTTCATGTCTCAGGCTTTCAGAAACTTGCATACCAATTGAGATAGGTAACTAGATAAACTTTTTTATCATTTGAGATGGCTCAAACAACTTTTAACAGCACAAGAAATGAAAGAAATCAAATTGTGTTTACACTCAACGGTAGTGCAATTTCAGCACTCAGTCATTAATTCACAACCAGATTTTTTTTGCCTAAAGTAGTTTCTTGTCTGTATGTCTCAAAAGGCACAAACTGATTCAGTTTCATTCTCTGCCATTTTCATTTAAATATGTGCTTTGTTGACTTAGAATTTAACAATAATTTCTCAATCTGAACTTCTGATTTTACTTTTACACCGTTAATAACTCTGGAGTGTTAGACCTCAAATCTAGGCCTTCCCTTGAAACTATTTTAGATCTGGCAAGAAAGGCTTTATCTCATCCCCACTGCTTCCTTGATGATACTAAGAAACCTTTGCCTCCTGGGCTAGAGACAGCTGGGCAGATGTTTGGTGTGTGGCTACCCTTCCTGACCTACAGGTTACCCCTAGACTGTTGCCATTCCAGTGCAGCGGGGCCCAGGAACTGTTCTGAGGCAAATACTGATCCATTTTTCTTCACCAGCTCTGTGTGGGGTTCAAAGCACATCAGGGGGTTGGTTAGTGCACATCCTGGACTTCAAATTTCATCAGCGTCTTCTGCAGTAAAATCACAGGTGAATTCCCCTGCCCTTTTTTCACTCATCTGTGGCTGTTGCACATTGTTGTTCTGAACTAGTCATGTAAACATTTCTGTACAAGAATGTAACTCCTGCAGCTAAAAGGGGTCATACCAGTACAGTTCAGAGTGAAATTTTAAATTCTGCTGACAGTCCTGCTATTATAATCTGCACCAAAATTCTGCATGTGCTACCCTGCTTCTGTGTAGCAGTGACCACGGTGTTTGTGGTGGCTGACAGCTGGCCTGGAGGCCTCACAGTTACAGATGACCCTGACTAGGTAACTCCACCGGCCTGGGCCCTTAGGGAGCCGGTGTAGGACTCGGACAGCTGTTGGCCAGTCAGCCAGGGGTCACGAAATTCAGCCCTCGGGACCGAGGGCGCGGGCGTTCGAAAGCTCTCTAGAGGGAGCTGCCTCAATAAAACTTGCAGTTGCCACATGAACTCCGGGTGTCGCCTCGCGTCTGTCCCTGCTGCGACAGCTTTTTGATGCTGTATTAAACCACACTTAAACCTGGTATCCATATCCATACGTGTTTTGGCACTGTCTAACTGCTGCGTATTCAGCGTAGTTAAAAGCTGTTACTGTGGAGTCAGTGGGTTCAAATCCTTGTTGTATGCATGAGGAAATTCCTACGAGTTCAAACTGCTGAACATGATGTCGATGCAACTGTTAATATAAATACCAGTAAAGGGAAGAACAAAACCTCTTCCACTCTGATGCAAGTAATTCTCTTTTCAAGCATCACAGAGCTAATGTTAAAACAAGGGAAGAGGAATCAAGCTAATTGACAGCTTCTGTGGATTACTGCACGGCATAAAGCACAAATAACAGAGCTAACATAAGCTTTAAAAAGCACTGATTGCCAGCTAGGGAGTAGTATCACCAATAATTGGATTGTAAGTAGCAATTGCAGTGGTTTTATATCAAACCACTGCCTCCTGTGGCTTTATGAAGACTTTTAGGTTAGTGTAAAAGAAGGCTTTGAGCTGTATTCCCTTAACAGATGTTGGAAATTAATGTTATTATTCCTACAGTTGGGTTTGCAGAAGAGACTGTCTTCACCACTTGTCTGTGAAGTTTAGTTTCTTTGCCTCTTTTATTTTTAGGGTTTTTTTTTTAGCGAAGATAAAACAGGATTTGAAAATCCCAGGGATTGTAACAAAGATAAAAGGGAGAATTAACATCTGCAAATAGTCCAAGAGTACAGCTTGAGTTAATAACTATAAGAAGGGACTGAGAATCTATTGATTGCTTGCCGTTGCACTTTCTAAGGCTGTTTCCCTTGTCTGTAAATTTTTAATAGCCGCCTGGTTGCTATGGCAATTAAATTACACCAAGGAAAATTACTGGGTTGTTCATTTCCACATGTTGGAAAGATGTTTGAGCACTATGGGCAACAGGTTGAGAAACTGTGATAGCTGTTTGCAGATGAATAAGCTGCCAAATTGTGTCCCTGCTGGAACTGAAGACAGCTTACACTACCAGCAGTGTTCCTATACTTAGAATAGTTTCTAAAATAAAATTCCAAGCACGTAGAAAGCTTGTGCAAAGAACTTTTGAATCCTTGTTTTCAAGGTACCTATTGCATCTGGTTGAATTTTCTGACAGTATCTCATTTCTTCTCACAACAATTGCTGCATGTGTTATACATTGCCTCTCCTGTACCCTGTCATCCTCAGTGCTGTGACGTGAGGAAGAAATAGTTTCTGTCTGTACGTTGTGAAAGTACTACTGGTAACAGCCCAGTTTAGTTTCTCTCTGCTGTTAGATCATCCCAGTACACATTAACCAAATCTCTGTGGTCTTTCAGCTTGCAGAGTAGATTCTAGTACTTTATTAAACATACCCACAAGGCTTTGTGTACTTTATATTTCGAGCAAACAGTGTAAAGGGACCTTCCAAAAGTGGGTTGTGTTTCTTTAATACACACACCCCCACGCAACTCTATCCAGAGAAGATAACTTAAGCAATCTTACCCTATTTTTTCTTCTCCAGAGAGTTTTCTGTTGTCTCTTTTTTTCCCCTTTTTTTTTTTTTTTTTTCAGTACTGTCCATACAGCAGCCATAAGTTAAGGCTCTTCTACCTTGGTTTTCCGAATAAGCATACCTTGCCTGCCCTTTCCACTGAAACAGGCTCACTCCACCCTTCAGGGCTCTGCTGGAGCATTTGATGGAATCTGAGTCATCCAACCAGCCACCACACTCAGTCCCTACAGGTCCTGTTAGTTTGCATTGCTGGAGATGACAGAGTTACGACGACGAGTGGGGTCACACAGTTCCCCCGTCTCATCTGAATGAGCCCGCATTGGTTGAGAGGTGGACTTGCTTGTCAGATGTGCAGTGAGAACTGCACAACACAGACATGACCTTGCCATGGTGGCCACCCTTCAGATTTAAAAACAGCCACTACTGAACATGCAGATAAGTGGTGCTCAAATCTGTGTTAAACACTGCAAATTCAGCAATAATATACGGGCAAAGGCACTCTAAAAAGACAACAGGAAAACTGTGCAAGAAGGGCAGCACGGGGAAAGTGTTGCTCCCAGTTCTTTCTGGTAGCTTCTCAACACAGCTATCTCTTAAATACTTAAATTTCCACTAAGGATATCCTCATTGATAGTACACCGAGTTGGATGGAGGAAAACTACCTCATGAAAGCATAAAATCAGGTATTCTTGCTCCAACAGCCACAGGATGTATTACTGCTTTTAAATCCATTAATGACAAGAAAGCTGATGGGCATTTCTGAGAGAAGTGAGTTTGGTAGGCAGCAGAAATAAAAAGATTGTTTGCCTAGGAACCTTTCCTGTTCAATATACTTAATCATTTACTGCCAGTTAAAAAAAAGATAGTTTAACTTCAGTCCAGCACTAGTTACTTCAGTGCTAAATTCTACTTAGACACTTTTGAGCAGCCCAGAGGTCTGCTACAGAGCAACTGCTTTCAGTCTTGAAACCTTTCAAATGAGCAGAAGGAAAAAGGAAAGTTCTGGTGTCATTCTAACTGTGTTAACTTAGCAGAGAAAAACAGCAGAAACACATTCAGTCAAAGCATAGGCTTTAACAGCAACTAGTCTGTTTCTAGGTAAGCATCCCAAAATAATAATCCAGTGAAAGGGTCTGCACCTTCAAAAACACATGCCTTGCACGAGTCACTCTCAGGCATTTGTAATACCACAGAGCATCAGCACAGAACATGGGCAAGAGTCCAGAACGTGTTAAAAGTGTCCCCAGAAGGGACACAAAAGGGTAGAAAGCTGAAGAAAGGTAAGGCCTGCATTCATTCCCTCACTCTGTTTCTTTACAGGCTCCCCAACATTGTGGCCAAGCCCTGCATTTTCTCTGGAGTCACTTTCCACCATAATTTCTCATTCAGAGCTATTTATATCACAGGAAGATTTTTCGATTCTGAACTTTCACTGTTCCCTAGTTCTGACAAAGCAAATACAACGAGTGTTTACAAATCATACAGATTAGGATTGAATAGTTTAAAATGTGTTTCAGACTAAGCTTGCTGATGGCTGGAACAAGAAAGTTGATTCCAGTGAGCTTTTTCAACAGTGAATCTCAGGATGGGAGCTGCCAGTGACCATCTTTTTTATAATAACGTTGTTGTTGCAGCATCAATTGCAAAGCAATTTACAAAGGTACTTCAGTCTGTTAGCATCTGCTGCTTTTTCTGCCTACAGTTTTCATACTTCTGCTTCCTAATTTTTGTCCTGAGGTCCTGTTGAATTTATGGTTATTATTGTTTCTTTTTACTAGTTGCAAGTTTTAAGGATCTTTCAAAATGGTAAAGAAAGATTGGATATAAAGTTCCAAGTTGTATCTATACATATTGAGTCCCAAAGAGTGACTGAAATTAAAAACTTGGATTATTCTAGTTGTGAAGACGTATGGGATACAGACCTTTTCAGTATCCATAAACTAAAGCAGTGAGTGAAGTACACTTTTTACTGAGAAATGCTACACAGATTTTGGTCAAATGCCAAATCTCACTGTCCATCAGTGGTAGTGAGAAGCATATCCTGTGAAACCCTGCACAGTGTTATGCCTGAACCTCACCTGGCAACTCCCACATAAAACCACCAGTTTTGTTTAAACCACAACAAAGACACTTAATATTTGAAGATTTACCTTTGTGGTATCCCAGGCAGAAAGAGTTAAAACAATTCACAGCTTTTTCTTGGAATTTCCCTCTCCTCTCCAGAGAGGTCATTTCTGGAGTCATGTAAACACAGACATCTGCTTGCTGTCACTTCATCCTTCTTTCAAATTCATGAGAATAGAAAGAATCCCAGAGGGAGTTCCAGACCAGGCCACTTTCAGCCACCAGCCCTCCATGCCTTTATCCAGTAAAAAGGCAGATGAAGTGCTGGGGCTCATACATATTTCATGAACCTTCTGGCTACAAGTTTTGTTACACTCTGAAGTTAATAATACAATTCATTTTGTCTGAAAACAGCATCAAACCAAAATTTTTTTTCATATAAAAAGTGGACAAAAATTGTACAACTGTTATATACCTAAAGTGTGTAAAGGAAATTGTGAAGTACAGTAAGCTTATGGTAAGAAGATCATTAGATCATTAAATTAGAGTTGCTATCTAAAAAAAAAATTTCTAGGCAAAGTCTGGAATTTCAGTGGAAGCCTCTCTATCTCTTGTGTTTCTGTTTGGAGGTACAAACAACCTCTTTATATCTGATTTAGAAATCAGGGCTCATCTTTTAATTACTTTGCCTCTCTGTTACTCCAGACAGGCAAGTGTGGAAGACCTGAGCAAATAGGAAAGCAGTGAGTGGGATAATGTTATTAGTCCAGCATTTTGCATATGGGAAAATGAATGAATACCAAGAGGACAGGTCTTGCTTAAGCCTTATTATTGTTTAGTGGCAGAAGAGGAGCTGGTGTTTTCTGCTCTCCCTACTGCATTCCCTAATCAATAACATTTTCAGATCAAGTTTCAAATGCATTGCCTTCCTGGGAGGAGGAATGCCAGCAGAAAGTCGGCCATGCTTTCCAACACGTGCTAATGATTCGTGGTAGCTGTTGAATTCTGTGAGCATCTCTCTCACTCCCTGCTATAACTGTTCATTAAATGTGCCAAATTCTGATAGAGCTCTGAAAAGAACTCCCTAATTTCCTCAAGCACCTTTCAAATCTACCATAAAGAATACAAATAGACTCAGAAACATTGCTCATAACAAAAGAATAAGCATTCAAGGACTTGGAGTAGATGAGAATTTCCATGATTTCTTTGATAATCTACATGCTTGTGTGATTCACGGCTCTCCAGAAGAGAGTCTTCTGTGGCCAAAATATGTATGCTAAAATTATACATAATTTTTTTAATGGAAGGTGGTTTTGTTAAAAACTCCCAACATTCTGTTTAAAAGGGAAATTCTGACACTGGAGAATTAAATGGAAATCCTTGCTGAAGTTAACAGGGGTTCTGTTTTTCGTCCTCAGTCTGAACTAAAATCTGCAATGATGGCAGGAACAATTTCAACCTAAGATAATAGTTCTAAGTTTTCATTCACAACACCATAGCAATAGAAGTCACAATCTCCTTAGAAAAGGAATATTTACTCTACTGAATTTCACTGCATATGGAAATGATTTATGCTGTAATCAGAAGCATAGCCAGTGGAAGATTCTCAAGCAATTATCATGGAGCAAACCAGTCTTTAGCTCACTAGGCATTAATTTAACAGGACCTTTTTTTTTTCTTTTCTTTTAATGACCAGTGTCTGATTGATGCCTAATCTGGTGCAGCACCTGCTCTCTCAATCTCCTGTGGTTCAGCTTTTCAGATTAATGAGTCAGAAAGCCAATTGTGATAGTATTATAAAATGTATTGTAATAAACTTTCTATGCTTCAAACCGGAAAAATAATCCACAAATTGATTTCCAGAGTTGAGGTTTCAGGTCCTGAAGGTTTTTTTGGCTGGGGACTCTTTGCACAGGAGCTTTAAGTGACATCATCACTTTCTAAAGTGATGTCTCGCTGTCACCATAACTGTAAGTTCTTTCATGCATTTTATTTTTTAAAAGCTACAGAAAATCAAGCCTAAAAATGTTAATGCATTCCTAGTAGTGGTTGGGCTGTGCAAATGCTGAATTTATATTCCAGCAACATGTAATACTTCACATGATGCAGATGATGTTTTGCAAAACACAGGGTGTATAATACAAGGTGTATAATACACAGGGTGTATAATACAAACCTGATTTCTTGCTTTTTATGACTTCCTACAGAGGTGCTTAATGACAACTTGAGGCAGCTTTTGCCTTCCCATTTAAGAACAGTTTTAGAACTGCTCTGAAGAACAGTCAGAGCTGCCAGCTTCCCCGGTGCACTTTGGAGCATCCTACCAATAAGAAATCTAATCCCATTTGTTGGGTGTGGTTATGTGCTGATGAATTTAATAACGCTGCTGTGGATGTGTTCTCTCTCCTGTCCTGTGAAATCCTTCAACAGAGTTACACGACTTGTGAAGGTGTTGCACAACCAAACGTTGCTTCTTGGAAAGGGTGGAGCCCACGTCCTGTTAAACACTCTGCACAGAAAAGCAGCTGCTTGTGCATTTTTCGTGTTGATTTTGTCTAGTTGTCTCTGCATTGTGTAGAAACTTGGTCACTTATCACCATTTCCTTTAGCAGGAGCTGTTTTAAATATCCATCACACTTAAAACACAAGAAATAGATTCCCTCAATTGAGCATCAGTGAAGCGTCTATATTTTATGTTCTTTCTATTCTGCGCATGAAATCCTGACTTTTTCCTCTTAACTGCAGCCTCTTACATTGTCAGAAGAAGGTTTTAAACATTTTTATTTTTATTTAGTCAATACAACCAACTCCTCTCATTCTCATAGCGTTTTTCTTCCCAGTTCTGTAGAGGAAATTGATGATTTCACCTAAATTTAAACTACCAGCTTCCTTATTTTATTATGGACCATAGTGACCATATTTAGTTCTGTTGGATGCTCCTTACTCCCCTTCTGCTCTTGCCACCACAAACATGTCAAATGGATTAAATATTTAGACAGAAACATACTTTAGCCGAGACAGGAGGAAGCCTCATATTGGGACTGCATCTCAAACAAGCCAATATTTTTAGAACTTGGTGGAAATACTTATTCAGTGCTTTTATTTACAGCTTCCCATAATGAAGGGCATTGTGTAATAGTTTTTACAATACAAAAGCTCCATAATGCTGAAAGCTTAATACAGGAGTGAGGAATGAAAAAGAAAAAAAAAAAAACTCAAAAAAACAGTGGAAGAGGCTGCAAGGTAGTGACAAATGACAGGCACTTAATAAAGCATGCAGAATGTTTTCCTGGATATGAAGAAACAATTTGCATTCTAACAGTTGAGACTAGCAAGAAATACCCAAACCCAAACTGAACTGGAGCTTCCCAGGAGATCAGATGAAAGAGAAGGTCATCTCCAATTCACCTGATGTTAGGAGCTGAAGTTGGGTTGAATTTCTGATAGATCTGCAAAGTTCTCTTGAATTTGTTAGCTGTTTTGTCATTATTTCCAACAGGCAACATTGTCATGGCAAGTACAGTTTGCAAATAAAAATTATTACTACTACCTGCATGTCTTGTTTCACTGTCTTGCATAAACATATGTGCTTGCTTGGAAGTCTCACAGAAGGATCTGTAATCCATAACAAGAAGCAGTCTGGGGAGAAAAATGCATATAGCTTCTAAAATCTGCCAGGTTTAGAGTAATACTTTCCTGATGTGGAATTGCCAAACCATCTGCAGATAAGTTTTGAACTATTATTTACTACTCCACTTCTCATATACAGCATTAATAGATTCCTGTTCATTTCCCATGTCATCTGTAGTTCTCAGTCCATTCCCTACCCTCTCCCTCTCCCAAACAATTTTTAGAAAAAATGGGATTAAAAATGGTCACAATTAATCTTTGTTTTGTAAAAAAAGCAGGAAAGTGCCTGTGCAGTCAGAAGGTTCACTGCCTTCCTTGTCTTGTGGGCAAGGATTCCAGCCTAGGGATGACACGAGCTTTCATGAGTATATGTGGGGCAGGAAAGGTTATAGGACTGCATATGGATAACTTTGGCTGCTGTTTTTGTCTGCTGTGCATATCATCCTTTGTTTTTCAGTGTGGGGATGGGTTATAATTTTAGCTCTAGTGCAGGAAGGCAGGGAATGGTCTGTTCCTCTTCTGTAACTTCCATGGTTTTTTTGCTACCAGGTTAGCTGCAAAGCAGAAGTTCCAACTTCTCAATCCTACATTGATTTGCAGGTGGTTTCTAACATCCAAACACTCCCTGAAGGGCAGTATCAGTAAAGAAAAAACAGAAAATTTAAAAAACCAAAACCAAACCAAAAAAACACCACCAAACCAGGTCTTGCTTTGCAACCATTCCTGTAGATCCTTTTTGCAGTTGGTAAGAATGAAGGAAGATGAAAATAAAAAATAATGATCTCTTCCTTGCTCCTTGTTCAGGGAAAATCACCTCCTAAAGTCAGGCTTTTGTTCAGTTCTCTGTACAGCCCATTCCTTTCTCAGGGTCACCTGGGGACAGAGCAAGAAGAGAAAGCGGCACTGGCAGCTCTTGGGGCATCGATGCTCAGAGAGGCTCCCAAAGGCAGGGCAAGCAGCCATCAGTGACCACTGCCACCTGGGCAAAACCAAGGTCCCTGAAAGGCCGTAGAGAGTGTGCTGTTCCCCATGATGGAACCTGCTGACATGCTTTACACATTTGCAAAACAGGTCTGAAAAGAACTTGCAGGAAGAAAGAAAAAAGGCACCTGTGTTAGACATTGCTGCACATTAAAAACTTGTGTCCAGCTATGTCCTCTAGCAGCTAATGCCACAACCTAGCACACAGGAGGGAGTACAGCAGAGAGACATCTGCACAGGTCAAACACTAACCACTTACTCCCTCAAGTTTCCTTAAGGGCAGCCCACAGCTCTGCTTGGGAGCACAAGGCTGATTTCTGTAACACTCACCCTCAGGTATTCACCTTTCTAACCAGCTATGTCTCCACTAGACTCTATTTCCTAATATTGAAAAAAAAATCTCCACAAAGCCTCTTTGCATAAAGTCCTCTAAAAGGTACATTCACCGTGTTATAAGGATTTGCCATATCAATAGTATGCCCTAAGTACCCCCAGAGGAACTGCTGAAGAATTGAAGCCGTGTTGTGTGAAGTGATTCCAAATATTGCCTCTTGGCAAGGGCTGCTCTAACTGAAGGAAAAGAAAACACTACCATAAGGCTCAAAGTTCCTCTGACTGTGCCTTTTCTCCACAGGCAATTAAAAAAGCCCAAAATAAGCAGCCATAACAAGTAAATGACTTTAAAAGTAAAACCCTCAAGTTGCATCAAGGCAAATGCAGTTGACTGGGAAAAGCAACAGTTACCCTTATTTGTCAAATGAAGTTCTCTCTGCTCATGTTTACTGCAATTGCAAAGTGCTTCAATTTTCATTTTCTTCCACATGGTGGAAGTTTGGTAGCTCTAATCCTGTTCATCCAGATGGCCTGTCAGGTTTTATAGGCATTCCTTAAAAATAGAAGCAACCTAACCCTGGTTCAGGTAATTTAAAAGAAATTTCTGCAGAACCACATTGTTCTTTAACGTTAGCAGGCAATAATTCACAGCTTTGACAAGAGGACTGGTTTCCTCTCTTGCCACCAATTTCACAGACCCATTCCTTGCTCTGTGTTGATACAGGCTGTTCTCCAGTTACTTGTGCATCTCCTCTTTCACTTGATGCTATTTCATTTGCAGCTGAGGATATCGACTGACATGCAGATCCCACTGGGATTATTACTGGTACCTCACTGCACAGCTGGCTGCCCCTATGGCATAAGAGCTCAGTGAAAGGGATGCTGCACCATTCTCAAACCATTTCAGGCTCATGCTCTGACACAAACCAGAGCCAACTTTGTCACAGCTTTGTTACGAGTTGCAATAGCAGCTTTCATGAGAAAAACCGAGCAGACAACTCGAATTGGTTACACACAACTGCCAGATCTGCTACGTACAAGTCAACACCCTGTGAAATACAGACCGAGCTTGTTGCCAGAACCAAAGGTCAGGCTTTAATAGTAGCTGTCACCAAAATATTGCTTCCAAAATGAGATGTTTTGGGCTGCAGCTACACATCTTGTCAGCCTAATGTCAAACCGCACCTATGTAACTGCTGCTGGCCCCTGTAACTTCCAACTGCATTTTCACTGCCCATCTCTTGACTTGATCAATGACAAGTGATGAAGCAGCACTCTGCCCAACCTCAAGTTTAAGAGAACTGAAGATAACAGCAAGTGCCATATTTTTGGATGGAGGTGTAGCATCAAAGGTTTCATTAGATTAACTAATACAGTAGGAAAAAAGCTGAAAAGCCTCAGACATTCAAGGCACAGTTGCTTAAGCCAGGCTCAATTCACAGTGTCTCACCAGACACTGAAAATTCCTGGCTCTTTGGGTTTGATTTCCCATTGCTTCCAACATGCACACCTGTCAGAGTCTTCCACTGACGCAGGGTCCCCTTACCAGGAATCCCCTGTGAAAAAGTCTGTGCCAGGGTCAGGAACCAGGACTGAGAGAGAAGGACCTTGCTGTTCGGTCTTCAAAGATGTTTATTATTTCTTTATCACAGTTCAGAGCCTTAGATGACAACAGGCTCAGCACACTTCGGTGTCATTGGCCAACAAGATGCAAAATGGAAGATTTCAAGGGTTTTTATACAGATACCTCATCCAAGTAAGTTTTACAACATACCTAATCACTGTGCTACCAACACTGCAAAAAATGGAGTAGATGAAGAAAGAAGACTTACTTAACACCCAAAATCCTCCATCTTGTCGTTCATCTACCTTCCATACTAAAATCCAAAACCTACTTTTTCACCCTGTCATAAACTACAATATCATCTACTATATACATTAACAAAAACTCAACGTCTCACAAAGTCCTGGAAGCTTTTTCCATGGCCAAAGACCAAAAGCTGTGCTCTCCTGAGAAACAAAACATCTCAGGACAGGCAAAGGAATATTTCCTGTGTCCTGGATTCCCACACACACCATCCTCTTTCAAGAGACAGCGGCGGAGAATGTTAACTGCACCTCTGCTTGGGCACTGCAAAGAACAAATGTCACGTTGTCCATCGCCCCCCGTCCTGAGCAGCTCACAGGTGCTGAAGCAGCAGCCTCGCAGCGCCGGCAGAGCCCCTGTCCCACACCCTCGTCCCAGCACTCGCCTGCTCCTGGGCACCATCAGTGCTCAGGGATGCTCTGCTCACTCGGCTCCCACATCACCCACGCTGCCAGTGCCCGCAGGGCTCCTCTGAAACAGGACTGGAGCAGTGCAGGCGTTTTATTAATAACTCGCAGAATTTCAATACACTGAAAACATTCTCGGTTTAACCCAGTGTTCCTTTGAAATTTGACAGCCAGAGAGGGAAAACAAGGAAAGACTTCAATTTTCATGTATTTTATTTACAGGCCGCACAATACATTTTATATACAAATGGCTTAAAATAACAAAGAGTAAGCAAGCTGAAGCATAACAATTCATTTAAATTAAGTTGTCTCGAAATAACTCCTGCAATAAAGTTTCTTCACCCTGATAAGCAAGTTAATTTGATTTTAAGTCAACCCAAGGTAATTTTATTTTTAAATATAGAATTCAAATAAATTTTCTGGTGATTCCTCATTTCATGACACACTTCTGCAAATACAGAACATCCCAAAACTCTCAAGAAGGGTAATAGCCAAAATTTGCTCATGTTAAAAAACACTGTAACAGAACAGACTGGAGAAATGTTGTATGTAAAACACTTGCGTGTTTTATTAATGAAAAGAAGAACGCAAATATTACATCTGACATTTTTCTCTCTCGGAAACAGAATTCATGGTCCAAGACCTAATTTGCCTGCAGACAAGAGGTATCCTGTGTTACTTGAGTACTTCAGTTTTTACCACACAGTTATCTGTTAAATTCATCCAACTGTAAACTTCACCAAAACTGAAACTGCCTCTGACAAAACTGAGCGAAAGCAAAAGGAGAACAGCGTTCAAAACCGTAAGAACTTACAACATGTAACTTGCTGCCTCTGCTTCCAGAAAGCACCTGACACTGCTGCGGGACGGAGAAAACAGAGGCGAGACCATGTTTTACAGAAACATAAGAAAATATAGAAGTTTGCCATTTTAGAATTATTTTTTCAAGAAATTATATTAACATTTAAGGATACATGTACTTTTCTATCTCTTCTCTAGCACTGTTCATTCTGTTCAGGATAACAACAACTAGCAATCCATAAAAGCAGTTTCCTTTTCCTTTGGCTGAATTTAAGCATTATAATAGTCTAAGTGTTTTAAGTCACAGTCATAAGCAGTCCAGTTGTGCTCGCTTTCTTCCTCTTGATATGGCTAAAGACCACTTAATATAAATAATGAAGTACTTGCTATTTGATAGTCCATTATTATAGTATTTCACTACGTTTATTTAGAAATACAAACACACAGCACTTACTTTTCGATGTAGTATCCAGGTCTCTGTAGCTCACTTTGGAATTGTAGCACAGAAAACATAAACCCAAAGGAATGAGGGAGAAAGTAATAAAAGCCACGGCTCCACAGAAAAATAACGCTGTTTTCAGAATGTCTACTACTGCATCAAAAATGCAAGAGCCACAGGATGTAAAACGCCAAACTAGTACAGACTCTCTGCCGAGTGGAGTTCATGCTAGGAGTAAAACGCTGCTCTGAGCACCTCATCATGTGATTCAATTCAAAATAAATGCTGACAGGTTTTACACAGGTCCAGTACAAATGAATGTGGACCCACTGTCCTTAGATCCGGGCAGTCCCCTGGCTGCTAACCTGCCCAGACACAATTCCAGGCCAGGGGAAAGTGGCTGCAGGCACCAATCCTGCTGCCACACCCGCAAGGGCAGAGCTCCTCATCTGCACCCAGCCTCCACCAGCCCAGGAGGAAAGGTGTCAGCAACAGAGCCAAGAAGATTCCCAGGGTTGCAGAGAAGGCAATCTTTTCAGAGTTATCACATATGGAAATACATTAACTTTCCCTCCAAATTATCCCAACACTGCTGTCCCAGGCAAATACAGTGTGCAAAGTCACAGGCTAGTGATCCCCTAACTGGGGAAAAGTCATTGTACGGTATTCATCTGCTATAGCATGCCAGAGTTTTCTTACTGATTCATCTGGAAGTCAATTGTTAATTGCATCTCCTCTCTCCTCACAGTCAGGATTACTTGTACTGGGGCTGTTGGGGTTTTTTTCATGGCCAAAGACTGAAAGCCATTTTGGCAGACCAATGTCTGAGAGTACTGCCAGCCCGTCAGGAAACTGCACACTCATTTACAGATGCAGAGGGGACCGACTTCTTCATTGAATGAAGCTAACTAAATGACTTTAAAATTTATGTTTAAAAGAGAAGGTAGGAAGCACAACTTCTTCCTTGTATTTTTGTACTGGAAGTCAGTTAATTTAGTTCTCCAAGATCTACTTTCCATTTGAACTCACTGTTTTTAGCCAACTACTGCCTGCAGTTACACTTCAAGTGCAGGTGAGTAACCCCAGACTGCACATTTTTAGTGAAAATAAGTGCATATAAGCTTTGAAAGTCTTTTGCTTGATTCTAGAAAAAAACAACTAAAAAAAAAAAAGCAATCTGTTTGTATATTTGTGAGTCTGGGTTTTTTAAAGATTAGTAAACAAAGAGCCTTAGCCAACGCTGTCCATATCTAAATGACACTAATGACTTTTGTCTTTAAAATTTTACTAGCAGAAAAATGCTATGGGGATGTCCTTACTCAAGGGAAAAACGGTGCAGTGCACTGTCATTCATGTGAAGCTGTTGCCTTTCTTAAGCACAGGCTGTTCAGGTTGTATTTGTTTCTGACCTGGCGATTTCTATTTCCAGATGGCAGGATTTGCTACTGTGTCTAGTGAAGGCAACTGCCAGGCTTGGAGACAGGGTAAGCAGCAGGGCTCTCTCCATTCCTCATCTGCCAGATCCTCACACACTACACAGTTAGCCAAAGGAATTCTCCATGCTCTACCGTGTGGGAATTAGTCAAGTATCAGTCAGGATTTTCAATGAAAACAAAACACCAACAGCTTTGGCTTCTATTCTGAAAATCCAAAAAGTCATTGACAAGACATTTGTAATAATGTAAGTAGAAATTTTACTTTTTAAAAAGTAGTATTTAAACAGTTACATAAGGTACCGATTTGTCAACTGGATAATCAGTTGGAAAATTGTTTCCAATATGGGCTTCAAGACATCCTTTTATGTACAGGCAAAATATAAACCATACCTCCTCTCTGCAGGAGAGAGATCACTTGTTGTCAGAGGAAACAAAAAAAAAACATGCTGGAAGTTGTAATTAGGATGAGGAGTGGCTCTTGGTAGGAGTTTTAACTATAATAATCTTAGTTGTTCCGAGACACTCAATTCCAATATTAAAATGTTCTGTGGAATAGCAGATATAAAATCAATTAATTGGCACAATCACAAGTTTACAGCGAATTACAACTAGTGTCAAACATTTTGCCATTGCTTTAAATACTGGTCATTTTTCCTTTGGTTACTTCCTACAATGCAGTACTTGGGGTAAAAAGACAAACGGTGTCAGCTTTTCACACAAAGTAAAGAAATTACTGCTGTTGACATTTAAGAGAAAAAAAAACTATTTCATCACTTGGTAAGGACATATAAAGTATAGTTTATTTGGCAGAGGAACTAAAACACTTGCTACAACTCCAACAGGGAGCTGAGGAAAAACTACACTCTTCATTCTTCTCTTCACTTTCAATGTTTCTCATGAAGTTCAATTTGGAAATTACAGTTTTATCTAGGTAAGATCAGGTCTCTAAGCAACTGGCCCATGTGAAGTAAACACCACAAAATTATGACCTGTTTGAGTTTCTTATTATTATCTGAATTCTCTTGTTAATTACCTAGGCTTAGGCATTATGTTCACAGCGACCTATGAAGTACTTCCAAATTTTTGCAGACCTTAAGCTTACATGTTAAGGCACTTACCATTCAAGTAAAACAGTTTTCATATAAACAAGCGTGGGAGATGGAGAGAACATTTTACCAGAACACCCATTCTTTCTTTTTCTTGAAAGAAAAAAAACATTGACCAAATATTTATAAAATTTTGCATCAAGAGAAAGGTTGCGTTTTATTATCTGAAATGAGCACGAAGTACACCTTCCACAATAACACTGAAAGCAGTGCAAAGACTGACAGTGACCTTTGACTAAAGGTAGTTCTGTAAAAAGAAAAATACCAAATAAATCAGTGCCCTGCTTTGATTGTTGTAAAATTTCTTTTTTTTTACATAAAAGTTGGTCCAAACTTACAAAAAAAGCACAAATGTGCATAGTTCAGAAGATCTGAAAGAGTGCCATAAAAAGCTGATGTCCCTAAATTTAGCATCCACTTAAAACTGCCAAAATACAAAATAAAAGTCAGAACTAGAGTTTGTGAGCATGTACAATCAAGTCATCTAGTTTTCAGACAGCATGAGTTGTAAGCATTTTTAAAATTTTTCCTACTGTATGCAAGACCCTTTTCCACATAAAAATAAAGCTGTTGAATTAACATTATTCAAGTCTGTTGAACTGCTGCTTTAAATTGCAGCTGGTGGGGGAGGGGGGAAGAAAAGTTTTTCCAGATAAAAATGATGTGCCTGAGGAAAAACAGATACTCAATACGGTAATCCTCTGCCTCGCCCTCTCACTGCAGATGTGCTAATGTGTCCCCTGTATCCTTGGGAATAGCCAGGTCCTTGGGCAGGAGAAGTCCAAGTCTGTCCATGCATGTGGCTGATGCCAGTGGGATTTTCCTGTAAATTACTTCCATAGCTATAGTTGTGCATCTTTGTGGGCAAAGAGTGCGCACTCTCTGGCCCCGTGGAAGCATCACTGCTGCTCCCCAAAACCGGGATTGGGCCGTGGCTGTATTCGAACCTATGGTCTTTATCTCCACTGAACAGCATGGGGCCAGCGTTGAGGTAAATGTCTCCGTAACCAGTTACTGAGCTGGGAAAGGATTCTGGAAAGGCCGATGGAGGAGGGGCAGCACCAGAGTGAGATGAAGCAGTACTGTAGTTATCCAAAGACTGAATATCTGAGTTTCCAAGGAAACTCCTCCTTTCTAATACTCCTGATGATCCGCTTCCTATTCCATCGCTAGTGCTGTAACAGGCGGATGAGAAGGACGACGATCCGAAGTTATCCTTGTAGTCTGGGCCTGCTACGTAGGAGTCTCTAGCCTGATAATCCACACTGGCTTGTACCGGCTCCTCTGTTGTCGCCTGAGCTTGATGCTGAGCCAGCAGCTGCAGAAGAGCTGCTTTCACCCCCGCGTGAGGATCTGTTCCTGAAGAGTTACTTATAGGCAAATGCTGATTCTCTGTCCGATAGTCAAGGTCCTCGTCAGTGAGCGGTGGCGGCTCCGGTGGCTCGGGGGGACGCTGGTCTGGAGGCAAGATCCGAGGGCGCTCCTGCTCAGGTGTTCGGTTCAGAAGCCTCATCTCAGACTGCCTAACCAAATCCTCTTGACCTAAGAAGATGAAAAAGAAAAGCTCTGGAATAAAAGTATACAAATAACAGGACCAGAAAGAAAAGGACTCCTTCCTGGAAAAACACAGAGGTTTGTTAACTTCAGTTCTCATGAATATATTCGTTAAATTTATCAGTAATTATATTGATTATTTTGGACAAAATCTGGCAACAGCTCATTCGCCTCAGGAGCATGATGCAGATTATTCCTAAAGTAAGATTACCAGGCAGTCAGTTAAAGAAAAACAGATCCTTAAAAAAACTCCAGCAAAACCAAACAACCAGAACAAAACTCAAGCAACACAAACACTAAAAATTCAAAGAAGGATCAAGAACGATTCAGAAATAAGGATAGAAGTCTCACGGGACAAAAGCCACCCTATCAACAGCAAAACTCAAGGTTTAAAATAAACATGAACAAAAAAAGCACACCTCTTTAAAAACCCCCCAAAACCCTCCAAGAACAGCCCTAAAGCACTTCAGAATATTTCTTTCAACAGCTGCAAACACCACAAAACAATATATGAACCACCATAATAAACCTGAATTTGCAGCCCAAAAAGATGACAGAGCTCTAAACTGTGGGAAGACTACAGAAGCCACTACTATACCTCACCGGAAACCTTTAGCCACGTGTGTGCGTGTGTGACAGTTACAAGTAACTACTGAATTTGACACTAAAGAATTGCTCTAGTCAGCATAAAAACCCAAAATAAACTACTGTCTCACCAAAATAAGCCTTACCTAAACACACAGTCAAAACTGGCAAATTACACCTATATGCATCTGCTAGAAAAGACTGTCTTCACCACCACACTCACCACGAAGAAAACCCCAACCCTCAGAATAATGATGAATGTTTCATCACTAACACTTGTGCACCTCTCAGGCTGGGTATCACTGTTTGCTGCGTCTGCACGGCACCTGCCAGACTAAGAGACAAATTCTCTGATCCAGACGTAAATTGTGCCCAAATCAATTTAATCTCCTGTACTCACACAGATTCATATGGCAAACATGTAAATTCTCTACTCCCAAACTGTTACATCTCCAGTGCTTCAGGTATTTGCTGGTTAGCAATAAAGGCCTTCAGTACCTGCAGACATGTATAATGACTTGATCAGATGTGGGTAGCCAGGTGCTGGAGATTCCACGTCGTCCCGGCTGACCGACACAGGAGTGGCGGGCTCTGGAGGCTGCCTGAGTTGCAATGACATTTCATTTCCTGATCCATTTTCCTTCTCCTCCAACACAAAATCTTTTTGTTTTGTTTGCTGAGCCTTTATTAACTGAGACAACAGAACAGCAAATGCACTCTGCACAGCTGCCTGGGCAGCATCAGTCTCAACTTTAGGCTGACCCAGCTGAGCAGGTGGCACGGGGGGCTGCGTGACCATCGGCTGTTTTAGAGGCTCCTGCTCCGGAGGTGGTGGCGGAGGCGGCGGCGGCTGCTGCTGCTGTTCTGACTGTTTTTCACCTGCTGACAAAATTCCAGCAGGAAGATTTATTTTATTTAGTTGCTGCTGAGTCTCTGGGTTTACCTTAATATTCAATACTTGGGCAAACTGTGCCAAACTAACACTTGTTTTAGACTGTAGCAGGTTTAGCAGGATTGCCACTTCATTCTGGTTTAACTGCTGTCCAGTGCTTGTTTTTGCTAAAGACAAAAAAGGTGTTTTTAAGTATTATTTAGAACTGGCATATTTCAGAAACTCAAAAGAAGACTAATCTAGCATGGCTGACACAAATGGCAAAGCATGGGTTTGGACAACACAGAAATGGAATGCTTTTACATATTAACTGTCTTTGGGGAGTACATACAGGAAATGGAACAGTAAGATCCAATATAACTGAAGTGACTTCCATGAGGTGCGCACACACACTTGGACAGATGGAAAAACACGAAGCTAGAGCTCAATTTTCCACAATATAACTAAGTTGGGGCTTAGGGCCACCTGCTTTAGGCAGCTGTAAGACTTCCAATCCCCAGAAAATTTCCTATCTTTGACATATCACAATTCTTTGTTAAAAAGTAGCCATCTGCAAAATCCATTTCCAGTCATATTCCAGCCCATTCTAATTCAGCATATGAGTTTTGACACCTGCCCAAGTGACCTGGCTCTAGGTGGCCTAGGAGCTCACAGTATAAATGCAAAAAGAAGTGCTGACTTTGAGGAACAAGAAGTCAATCACTCAGTAGTGCAAAATATGTGATAATATACAGTTAATTCAATTACATGGAGTTATCCACAAGTAATAGCAGATTATGACGATGCAAGGGAATATGAATAAGCAAGTTTGAGTATCAAAGTAGTTTCTCAGCTTCAAACACCCATTGTGGAGATTTATTTTGAAAGAAGTGAAACAGCATGGATTGCAACATGCCCCATGAGCAAACGACTTACAGAAGAAAGCAGTTAAAAATCATAAAATGAGTATGTATGTGAGCAGGCTGGCTGAGCTCTGAATTTTTCTTAACTGAGGTCAGCACAAACACATTCAGTCCTCTTCTATCCTTGCCGTTATGCTATCTTACCAATATATTAATTCATAGCAGATTAGAAGCCATGCATGACACACAAAAATATTAAGTATTTGCCTTGCAAGATTTAAGAGCAGCACAGCTAGAAAGTGCTGCAAAACCCACAACCCACAACTCTACTTGTGGATGTGCACCAGGATACAAACACTTGGAACCTACTTAAGCGGGATCCAAAATTTTTATGTGCCTATATGAATATAATCCACCTTCTATTCGGCAATACAAAAAAATAAATCACAATTTCTTATGCCTTGTACTGCCGACGCTCACTCAGATGTTGTGATTAACAGAAGATTCTGTCACATCTGGGGATGGTACACTCAACATTAAAACTTCTCTCAGACTCTCAGTGAAATTCATCAGAAAAATACAAAATAGGGAAACTAATCTACCTATTACATACTCTTTGGTTAGCTTTAAGTTCATTCTAATAGGAAACTCTATTCTGGGAAATCTGTCCTAACAAAATTATTGAGCTCTGAACAGCTCCTGTTAAACAGCAAAATGCAATAACCAGGGGTCTCATTCATGAATCAGAACATTAGCAATTGATACAATGTCTTTTTAACCTCTCCTTTTGAGGTGCTTAGGAACAAATGCAAGTGTTTTGGCTAAAGCATGCATTTGGTCATGGAGTTATATATAATGTGTCTTATTAATAATATTATCTAAGGTGCATTATGGCTTCCAGAAGTGTTTTGTTTAATACAGGAAATGCCTTTATGCTCCACTGAAAATTAAATTGTCTTCTTTTCTATCTAGATATATTTTTCTGGGTACATATGGGTAAACAGCAATATAGATCTGAATGATTCCTTCTCTATTTGCTTCGGTTTTTTGCATAGTCAGTTATTAATGACTAACAGTAGTCTCTCATCAGGCTGTGATGTTATAAAAGCACAAAGATGATAACAATTATCCTTTTGACTCTTTAGACTTCTAATATAGTTTCATTGATGGGAGAAAAAGTTACAGAAAATCATTCCTGAAAATGCTGCCACAACTTTAGCCTAAACAAATGGATTAGCAGAATCTCACAGCTCGTTTACAGTGAGAAACCACATGAATGGAGCAAGAGGCAATAAACTGGCAATAAACTGCAATAAAATACAATGAAATAACTACTTTAAATATACCTCTGCACAATATTTAGGGCTCTACCCTATTGTTAAATTAAGGGTTGATTCAAGATGGTTAGTATTAAAGAACTGTCAGCTGCTATGAATGCATAAACTGTGTTTTTTAGCTGAACTCCTCTAACAGGGCCATACGATTTATGGTTACTTTGCACAATCAAAAATTGTCTTACATTTAACTTACAGGTATCAATTTGGTGCTGTTACTCTTTGTATTTCTATATATTTTGTAAGAACTATCACTTAACTGCTGAGCATCTCAAATGGTCTCCATACTGGAACCATTACTTTTTTTGTCATATTTGTAAAACTTGTCTCAAAGCAAGATACTTTGTTTAAGTTTCAAAATTACTGGCAGTGCAATTCCCAGAGGTAGATACCTCATTTATACCAGCTTCTGGGAGGGTGGTTTTGGTGTTTGGCTTTTTTTTTTTTTTACAACTTGATTTAGTCCCAACAACCTGGAAAGCTGAAGACTTAACATGCAGATGGAATCTGTTCCATTTGAAATGACAATTGTTCTAAACTCTGCCTTCTGATCACTTTATCAGTACAAATGAATCTTATATAATCTATGGAGATTGTGAGAAACTTTGAACAGCCACTGGCTTGTGGAATTACCAAACAATTATAGATGAGCAAGAGCTAAAATATGCTCAAAATACAGAGCAAGCAAGTTAGTTGCTCTGATCAGGCTGAAAAGTTAGGTAAAATTGGAAAGGAATACTTATGTTTCCAAAAGCAAAGCAAATCTTTGTAACAAAGATTAAACTTACAATACTGTTCCTCCCTCAAGAATCCAGGAGATGCCAATAGTCTGCAAATAACATCTAAAATTTCTAGAGGTGCAATCCAAGTAGTAGGTAATTATAAGAACTGAAAATGTTACTGACCAAGTGCTACACTAGAGCTGCCCTGAGTTTTGAGTTGGGAAGAAGTTTGCATGCCTTGTGGGGTGTTGGTTCTGCTCTCATCCATGCCCAGAGACAGATCCTTCCTAGGGACTTTAGCTGCTGTAGAGTCATCAGTCATGCCCATCTGCTTCTGTCTTCTGCGTTTCTTACTCCACAGCTCATGGCAATCCTGCCACAAAGGAAGGCTGCAAAGAATGATTTGAGATAATCAGTTTTATCCCTCTATTTATTTTTTTTTTTAAATCATACTGTTAAAAACACTTAAATTACACATAATGTAACTTTTGAAAGGTGAACCTACTGGAATTTGGAAATAACATCAGGAAACATTCAAAAGCCAGCAAAATCTCAGACCTGCTTTTTCTGGCTGCAAACTCTTTACTGAGTGCCTCTTTCAGAAGCACAAGTCCTGCTGGCAGAAAAGGGGAAAAAGTATCTTAAAATGAGAATTATTTTCCTAATTATTTGTGTAATTCAAAACTTCAAAATCAATGCTGCACAGTTGCTAAGAAAGACACTTGCATAGTACCAGACAACTAAGTTGTAAATATGAAAGCATTTCCTTCCATGTCCTTCTGTCTGCTTATAAAAGTACTGCTGAGTCATTAGGTCACATACTTGTCCACAGTAACAGACATGGCTATCTAGTATTTACACTGTACAGCTCAGGCAACCAAGGAAGTGGGGGTGGGGGGAGGAAAAATGACACCGGCAAAGCTGTGTACCAGGAAGCACAAGGGCATATCCTATATAAGACATATGAATGCAGAGGCAAAATTCTCCTAAGAAACTTATCTGCCACCAATTCTGTCCTTCCATTACAGTTCCCTGAAGGCATCTCAATTCTGATTTCCTGAGGAACGCAAAGACTCACAGATATACTGAGATGGACAGTAAAATAGTGGTTTACGTTTTCCTGTTACATATTAACTGTCTTAGTCACCCATTGACAAATGACAAGAGACACTGGGAAGACAATTATGACAACTGCTGCCTTTATTCTCTCCCTCCACCTGCCAAGTATTTTCTGAAAAATAATTGGAAGCAAGAACTCATTGTGAGAACTATCCTATGGTCCTTCCAATCATGTCACTTTCTTTGGATGCACAGCTGTTCCTTTCCTAAACAGAACTTCAGTCTCTCAAGAGATCAGTCAACACTTTTCTGTGCTGTGCCAGAAGCGAGTGTGGTTCCTCCTCATTTTTAAAAGGACACCAGTGACTAATTTGTTTTGAATTTCCATATATCAGCTTCTAGAATGGAAGCATTGCCACATCCCTGGAGAAAAGATGATCTTGCCATTCACTTACTTTAAAATGCACATAAGCAACACGCTGTACAAGTGGTTCTGAAACTCCAGCAAACAGCTTGCGATTACCGATACCTGATTTTCACACAGTGATACAGTCACATTCAGGCAATGAAACCTCTCTGGCTCAAGTTTCAGGAACATTAGTAATGTTTGCTCAGAGAAGCCGTGGAGTCTCCCTCACTACAGATACTCAAAAGCCATTTGGACACAATCCTGCACCATGTGCTCTGGGATGACCCTGCCTGAGCGCACAGGCTGGACCAGATGACCCACTGTGGTCCCTGCCCACCTCACCCATTCTGTGATTCTGTATATATACATATATACATACATACTTGTGTATGTAACAGAAAGAAAGAAAATTCTAGAAAGAATTTTAATAAAATCCTTAGATAAAAAGAAGTCAGTACAGGCTGCCTTGAAGGTTCAGTCTACTCAAACAATATGACAGATTCTATGTTCTGACAGCTATATAGAGGAAAGAATAAGACCTTAGATTGTCTAGTACCTTTTCACTGTTTTCCTCAGGACATGCTCCAATATGATTTGTACTGATTAAAATGACTGCAAAGTCACTGGAAAAATCCTACAGGACACTGCAATACTTTTCCTCTAGATAAACTGACAGGAACAACCCTGCACAATTTCACTTTCCCTGCCTGTAAAACCAAGGCTCTCATCTGGCTCATGAAACAATTTACTGTATTTCACTTTAACACTCAGGTACCTGTACAGAACTCAATACCCAGTCATTCTATCATCAAAGAAAGCAACTTAGATTCATGGAGGACCTTAAAATCCCTGGAAAAAGTAGACACTGATAAACCAAGATAGAAGGGAAGTTATGCTTTTTAAATATTAGAAACATTAACCGAAGAGTATTTTCCTTAAAGGTAGTAACTCAATAACTATTTCTAGGAATGACAAATCAACTGTTACCTGTTATGTAGGAGTCACTTAGCTACACAAGCATTTTACTGCAGAATCATCTTTCAACAACTGTATATGTCAACATTTCTGCCACTGTCTCCTACAAATGAACTTACTGAAACCAGTGCATGTTCACACTTCCTAGAGGTCAGTAGCACTACCAGTGGAAATGACTTACTCTGGAGGAGGCATTTTTGATGGCTCCACATCTCGCAGAAACTCACACTGAAGAGCTTGTTCAGCTGTGCAGCGCTTGCTGGGATCCAGGGCAAGCATATAATCGAATAAATCTAATGCAGCTGGGGGGATGCTACAAAAGTGCAAAACAGAGGAAAGCTCAAATCTTCATTTTGTACCACACACATCTGTGCAAAATATTAATAAACAAATCCTGTGCAAGATGATCATTAAATTCTCAGGTAACTTACATACTAACAAAATGCACCCACAACCTGAGCTTGATAGTAAGAGGCAGAAATCAACTTCACCTTTTACTACCTGTGCTATTATATAACCCAAGCTTTCTTCACCTTGTGTTGTTTCATCGCTTGAAACTTTTTGTCCTTACAAAAAAACCACACCCACAGCCAAGACTGTATTACTACTCTGCATTTTGGAATTTACCACTGAGTAGTTGGACTTTTGATTAATTCACAGACACTAATTCTATTGCTTCAAAGACATTAGTCTCATTAGTATGAACAGGATGATGCATTTCTCTTGAAACCCACTGTACCTGAAGGAGGGGAACAACCCCTTTAAAATAAGCTTACAGCTATTTTCCATACCTTTCACTTGTGATATATGCACAAAACTAGTCCAATGGTAGTACTTTAGAACACACGGTTCAGGTAACTCCTCTGTGTTGAATGAGTTTATGACCCAAAAGGTTGTAATGTTAACCAGACTACATATTTAGCTGCAGCCAGGTATACCAATAAAAAAAACAATTAAGTACTCTGAGCTGTTTTTTGGACAGGGTAACAAGCAGGTGTACCAAACAAATGTTTCTTTAGGTGAAAGTGACAGGTGGCTGAAATTTTAGGGCCTTCTTTCCTCTTCTTGATGCTCCTATTGAATAAGGGTTAATACAAGCTCTGTGGGTATCACGGGAAGGACAAGAACCTAAAGCCGTTTTTCTTTACACTTGATCTATGCTCGTTCTCCGGAATATACTGAAGTTCATAAAGTCTCTGGGAAAACTTAATGCTATTACAGTTGACTAAAATAATTCTTCATCCTTACAAAGCAAACTCTTCTCTCAGTTTTCGACGATACTGCTTCTTTGGTTTCATTGTGTTGAAATAAGCTAATTTTATAACATCAGGCCACACTGCTGGACAAGGACTTCCGCATATTCGGCTGTACCAAAAAGAAGGGAAAAAAGGGTATGAGACCCAAAACCACAAGTGAGCACAGCTGTCATTTTTAATCTTGCAAGTACAGTAAAAACAAAAAAAAAATTTCAATTTTCATGTTCAGATTATTTTTAGCTAGAATTCCTCCAATGTCAAATGCCCAACACCACTAAATAATGGTGAATTGTCTACAAAGGGTAATCACCCCACACAGACTAAACTTTGTCTTTCTCCCGCAGTCCAGCCCACACATCCTCTACACAAATGTTTTGAAAAACTTAAGCAACTACATCTGAAGAGTATTCCAGGTATCTGACTAGAAGAACTGGATAGCCCACATTTGGAGTAACTTTTATGTCCTCAGCTCCTAATGCCACTGAAAAGATATACCAAATAGCTGAAAAAGCAGTTTTCACTGAGAATTCATTTAATGCTGAAGACATAAGAGAAAAAACCAAACAATTCAGTAAGTCCTAAAGGCAGAAACCACTAGAAAACCCCTGTATTTTTTACTTCAGTTATGAGTCTAATGTCTCAAGCCTCATCTACCTCCACAAATGGAGCTGCCCATACTCTTATGAGTCACATTCCATTCCCATCCTTTTTTCCAACCAAGGATGGCTAAACACAAGTTCATCAACACCACACTTTTGAATAGAAGAACTGATACATTATTTCCATATATGCAAGGTTTCCAATTCTGAATGTAGGCAGTCATAAAAGGACATTTTGCAAATACATTTCCCTAGTTCAGCCCTCCTTTTTAAAAGATTTAAATGGTTAGTGTTAGAGACCTAATGATCTATTCATTAGCCCCAGGTGCTATGCAAACCAATCTGACTTTACGCTGGTTGAGGTATGTAATTTTCAGGAGGGAGAATAAAAATAATAAATCTCTTACTATCAGAATGTACTTCAGCTCTATCTTTGATGAAGTTTGAAAAGATAAATGTAAAATTGTTGACTGCAACATGATCTCAGCAGAGATCCTGATAAAACTGGTATGTTCAAACAGCAAAAAATGCATAGCATCAGTGAAGACGAGAAATGAGCTACAAACAGAAGCTTCTAACAGAAGGAGATCACAAAGTTTTAGAGTTTTGTACCAGAGATAAAACACAAAGAAAGAAAACTTTGAATTACTCATTTTCATGAGCTTCAATGCCATCTAGTGCTCAAAAACAAAAATTCCCAACTCATGAGTTTAATTCTTCTTATGCCAAAAACAACCACTGATCTGCTTTGCATCTCCTAAAGCCTTCGTTTTTTCAGGCCAGCAAATAACACATTCCACAGAAACATGCTACTGTTCAATCTGTTTCGAAAAACATCTCAATATAAAACTTTGTAATATTTTTTATTAAAGTTAATTTGACCATTTACTGTTTACTTCCTGTAAGTTCTGTAGGACTCACCCTCTTTTCCCCTTGTTTCTAGGAAGAGCATCTCTCCTCATTTACAATGTCAATTATGATATCACACTCAAGATCAAATTTTGCTTGCTGAATAAAAGGAAAGAAAAAGATGCTCTGGTTCCACTGAATAAACAATCATTCTATGATTTATTGAGAGCAAGGAAAGAAACTGAATTTTTTTATCTCCACCAAATGTCTGGTAGTTTCTAAGAGAACAAAAACATTCCTGCAAAAGTAATAAAAGCCCAGGTGTATTCATGGTATGCCTGAAACAAGAACTCATGGCTAGCAGCATGCCAAATACCTGTTCCTCCCAAATCCTACTTGTCCTTATTATTGTCCATGTTCTCATTTTGATTTGCTGCAAGAAAGCTGCAACCTAATCTTAAAAATTATAGGCATTTTGATTATTCTCTCTTTACAATTTTAGTAATAGGCAACTCCAGCTACTCAACAAAAACCCATCTTACTTGTCAACTGTACATTGCTAGGAACATAGAACACTCACAAAAAAACCTTAAAGTCTGTGCCAAAGTAATTTGTGTTACATGCCCCTCAAAACTTCTAACGTCTCACTCAGGGCAGTAACTGAGCACTTGCAAGTATCTGCAGTGCATTATCTTAGATTTTGACACTAAGAAAAGAAATCTGTCAGTTTATGAAGCACCTACTATGTAGCAGTGCTTGCTAGTTACCTTATGAGTTCCAGTTGAGCAAGTTCTTGATTTGCTTGAAATATTGGCTTTTTTGTAAAAAGTTCACCCAGGATACAGCTGTAAAACAGTTTTGCAAAATTCCATCATTATGGCTTTCAGTACAGATTGACAGAAACTTCAGGACTTATTTTTGGCATGCTTTTATCCTTGCTATGTTTCTATTCAAACTCTTACCCACAGCTCCAGACATCGATAGCTGGTGTGTATCTTTCTTCCCCAAGGAGAAGTTCAGGAGGCCGATACCATAATGTAATAACTTTGTTGGTATATGGTCGGCTGTGGGAAGGAGGAAAAAAGAGAGGACTTTCATTTTAGTACAATCACTCTTCTGAAATAAATGATACCTTAAGGACTTTACTTCTGTGATGCTGTTTAAGAACAGTACAATCTTCCACTCTCTTTTAATTTTAGTGCTGCAAAGCTGTAACTGCACAAAAGCAAACACAGTTGCCTAATGAAGTCTACAAAAAGTCAGATTGAAGATATAAATAACAATCATCACACAGCCACTTTGATGCTACATGAATTCTGTTCCTACATTACTATTCAGAAAGCAATACAGTATATTTATTATATTGCTAGTCATTTCAGAAGCAGTACCTGCTTAGACAAAACCAGTAACTTCCACACAACTATTGGCTATTACCATACTGAATATAGGACCTCTATTTTAAAAAGAAGAAAAAAAGTCACTTTTCCCTCTTTAAGTAGGAGCAAAAGAGGTAAAAGCCTTTTTCTGGAACTACATCATTCACCAATTTTGATTCCAAAGACTGGAATGCTTCTATTATCTTCCTATATTTCACAGTATCTTTAATTCTCCACAGCTCTAACCAGAAATTTTGGTCATTGTGAATAATCCTTTCCATCCTCCCACTAAAGCAGATTTCTACTAACACAGACACACTTTTTTTTCTTTTTGTGCACAGGCTGAACTACAGCATTAACAGTTCAGAATGGAAAGCAGAAAAGAGATGTTCGATTTTGGTTTTGTTTCAACCAGGGTGCTTTAAAAATGATTCCTGAATTCCTTCAGGTTTTTTTCAGTTTTTCACTGTTACCAACCAACACCATGTAACTCCAAACAGAAAGAGTAACATTAAGTATGAACAACACAGAATGAAACCTAATAAGCTCTTAGAGCATTCTCAGTGGTACAGGTATCATTTCCATAAAATCATCTGAGTCCTCCTTTCATTAACACACAACTCCAATTCCTTTTTAAAAGGTAACATGTTTTTGGAAACAATCCCATCATTTATCTTATTTATCTCTGAAGCAAGCATTCCTCTATGAAATGTTTACATGGTATGGACTATCTCTACAGTTATATTGCTCATATGTATTAGTATATGGTGGTTTTTATTTGAACAGTTGTCTTGTCATGCAATCTGTCATATCTCCTACTCCAAACATGTTAAATCTACCAGAATAACATTTAAAGGAGTTCAACTACAACAAATAATGGGAATTTACTTAAAGTTAAATCTTTATTTCCTCCCCATTATGCCCCTACTAAGTTCTGTATCCTTTCAAACAGTGTTAAATTCTAAACAACAGTAAACCACATGCAAAGTACATTAATTAAAATCAGCAGCTATTCTACACTTGTTGATATACATTAATTACATCTGTTACTGCAGGTAAGAAGGAAAATGAATGACAAAAGAATTGCCAAAATCTACTGATATTCTAATTATTCTCCCATGTTCAACTGGCAACTCTATTAGCTAGCTTATATAAATCCTAATCTTGGTTTCATTTATGCATAATGGCATAATAATGTTGCTGTTTCATGTACAGTAAATTCGGTTATTAGCATTATAAGAACACTGAACCTTTAATCCTTAACGAACAGTGAATTTTACAAATAAAATTTAAATTAATTTAAAAACAGACATTTAAAAACCCCTAGCAAAACATAGTAAACCAAAGGGGGGAAAAAAAAACATTAGGCCAGTTTGGTGCTTGTTAAAACAAGAAGGCAGGATAACATCCTTTTATTATTAAGTACATCCAAACCAAAAAATAATTAGCTAGCAGATGCTTAAGATTATTTCACTTTGCTATCATACTCAACAGTTTTCCTAACTGTACTTAAGCATATTTTCCTGAAATAACAGTTCTGAGACAACAGCTCAGTGAAACTAATGCTAACACATCTATCAACAACCTAAGAGCTGTGTAGAAAACAATAAGCCCATAAAGCTAACATTGTGGATATAATTTCCAAAATTAGACATGCAGAAATCAAAGTAAGCCCAGGCATCCCCAACCACCTCATGGAGATATTACTGTAGTGAACATTCAGCCTAGATTTTGCAAAGTCAGTTCCACATGACAAATGCTACATTACAAAGTAAATATTAAAGTTCTTAATCATAAGAAACTGTGCACCTGTTTCCTGGAGTATGAGCATAATGAAGCCAAGAACAACAGAAGCACAAGTCACAAGAAGTTTCAGAATAACTTTTATTTAAACTTGTATCTCTGTTTCCAGCAGATTCAGCAGCACTGACTGCCTAAAGAATACAATGAACCTCTTAAAATGTAAAGTTAAATCTTACACAAAAGTAATGTATATTGACTAGGAACTGTATGATACTTTGTGTCAGAAAAAAAAATTAATTTTGCTTTCCCCAAATAACATCTTTGTATACCAACAGAAGAACTATACCTCAGGTTTACAGGACCAGCAATTTAGGACTGTAGCTTAATTTCCTATCAATATATGGCCAGTCTCTACCATTATTTATCCAGAACACCTGGAAAAGCACTTGCACAAAGAGACTTTTGTAATTTTATGCAGTGTAAGACAACATGTATTTTTTCACTTCCCTAAGCAATTACTTGTATTACAGTACTATAACATTTCCTCTAAACAAAAGAGTCTTCAGACCCTCATAACAGTTATGCAAAAAGATTAAACTTCTGAATGCTTTTTCACAGTATAACTGTATCTTACCTTTCTTCTGAGTTGTACAGCCGAGCAAGTCCAAAATCTGCAAGCTTTATCTGCCCTCTGGTGGAAAAAGCAAAGAATTATTTAGCGGTTAATCCTTTTAAGCTTTCTTCCCCCAAAATCAGGTAAAGTTTAAGACAGCTGCAACTGATCTTCACCAAACCACATTAATGAAGAGGCAATGCTCTGTTATCTCTGCATCTCTTCAGTAAACAGTATGCTAACTTACTGAATAGCAATGACAAGTAAGCAAAATTAGGTATGCTTATCAAATGGCATTTACATTACTGGATGGTAGTCCAAATTTAGGTCTATACCATAAAATATTCCAGCCAGTAACTCTGCAGGAAAAAACTGAGGGAAGAAACTGCTATTTTCTCAGGCCTTACTGCTAGCATGAGCATTTGTACAGCAAACAACTATAAGCAGTCATACTTCCTTCTAGGAAGCCATCAAAATCCTGTTCTGCACTTGTACATTTTAAATACAGCCTTTACATCAGGGTGACCGACCAGATAAGGGCTTCTATTTTTGTCAGCAGTCAACCTGCTGAATGACATGACCCCTAACCCATTCCTGAGGTTTTCCATCTATGAGGGGAAGAGTAGAAGATAGAGAGCTCTTGCCTGGCAGTTCCCACAGCTAAAAGGCACTGCTCTATGATGAGAAACTCCCACTATTTGTAAAGTCTGGATGATTCAAACAGAAAGCTATCTGCAAGCTTCTCTAATACACAAAATGAATGTTGAACTGTTATATGTGCTTTTCCTTTTCCGTATTAATAAACTTATATAATTCACATCACTTTCAAATACATATTATCAAATTATGGCAATTTTTGCTGCTAGCATGACAATAGTGTGGTAACAGCATGTACACGACCGTTTTGTGATAAAATATACAGGTTATAGTTTCCATCCACTTTTCTCCTCAGACCTTTACTCTGATTTCTCGGAGAATACCCCTACGCACAGACAGGTTCCCCTCAAATTTACATGTTTATTTCTGAGAATGTATCTGCAGAAGTCAAATGTATTTCCTCAAAAATTTCATTGAAGTTGCCTATGTAAAAGATACATAATCCACGTTTCGCTTCAGGCTTTAACTGGTAATAGGATTTTTGAAACACTGGCTTGAAATTATTCAGATCTACTATCACATTTTTCTCCTGCTGCTGGAAAAATCTAAGGATGCTCAGACACTGTCCTGGGGGAAAAAAAAAACTAACTCTGCATTGGAGAGTACAGTAAAAAAACACTCCTCCTCTACCATAAGGCACTCCTCTCCACGGCCAGGTTACACCCAGCTTCTGAGTTCCCAAAGGTGCACACAGAAACACTAACCCTGGAAAGTAGCAAGTAATAAGATTAGGTGTGTGGGCACAGTGAGTAATGGGGAGGAACGTGTACATGTGTTTAAAAACCTGTATCATAATCTGGCAAGGCTCCAGTAGGATACAGAGCTGAAAGCACTCTAGTGTTAGTTCACTCTAAGGGAAAAAAGGAGGAAGAAACAGAGAATTTAATTTGGAGAAAGCTGGGAGAAAACTAGGCCTATCAAAACAGACCCTTAATCCATTTTGCCCAGTATTTCACCTCCAACAGCAGCAGTAGATTTTCAGGGAGAACATGGGAACCTAATCCCTTCGGGGCTCATCTTCCTCATACTTAACCACGACCCACAATCATTGTGTTAAGGATGCTAAAACAGTGATCCCTGTCCATTCCCATTAGCAGGAGTTAACGATCCTATCCTTGAATGTGTCTCATCTTTTTTGAAACTCCTGACATTACCCAGAAAACTTCCTGTGACAACAAATCCCAGAAGCTGACTACCTGCTCCTTTTTTTTTTAACTATACCCTTTTTTGCTGTTATAAACCTTGCTCTTATGTTGGTCCCTGGATTTAGTACTCCAGGTTATGATGCACAGTTGGTAATGAAGTCATCCACTATCTTCACACTGGCTTATTTCCTGCTGCTGCTGCATACTGAAAACACCACACTTTAATATGATTTGTAATTACCACCTGTTAAAGTAGTAAGAAACAAATTATTCTCCCCCTTTGATTATAGTAGTAACTGCAAGTTAAGGCATGTCTGAACCTGCCTGATCAAATACTCTTTTAAAGCATGACTGATGACGACGAGGACCTCAGAACTGTCATGAAGAACCAGCCTAGCCACACCTCGATCTTGAAATGAGATGGCAGAAAGAATATACATCAAACACACCCTACAATCCTGTTTTAATATATTTTAACTCAGATAATTTTTCCCCAGTACTTTGACTTAGCCGGATTAAATCTGAATCTTCTCTTTTAACATAGATTAAGTTGAATACACAGCTGCAGGCTCCAGTGCTAAGCAGGAACATTAATGGATTAGTATTTTGCAATTGATTTTAAAGAAACAAGGCAATTTAGAAATTAAGTTTTGCTAATGACTCAAATCAGGTGAACTTTGAAGACTGAAAGAAAAATTTAAAGATGTTGTTAACATACAATTTTTGTTATGTATTTTTAAGTAATATCCATACCTATTATTTAGTAGAATATTTGAACATTTTATATCTCTGTGCAAAAAGTTCTTCTTGTGGCAATAGGCCAAGCCCTCCATCAGCTGTCTCATAAAAGATTTAATATGATTTTCATTAAAATGAACCAAACCAGATTCCAGCAGTCCCATCAAGTCATGGTCCATATATTCAAATACCAGGTAAAATGCACCTATGAAAAGAAAGGGAAAGGGTAGGAGAAACACAGACAGAAAAACTGATTTAACAGCAGTCCAAAAGCATTGCTGTTGCCTACTTCTTAAAATTAGAAGCATTTTTTCATATAACTGCTTAGATTTTCTGCAGTATTTACAGCTGTATCTCATATCCAATAAAATACAGTACAGTAAAAATTTTAATAAATCACTGTTCCATATAAACAATTATACTAGTCAAATGTTTGTGAAAAGAAAAATAATGTTACCACATGGTGCTTTAGTCTAGATGAACATGTGCTCTCCCTACACCTCTCCATCTCCATTTTATTTCAAGAAAAATTACCTCTGTTAATATTACCTATGTAAAGATTGGAGAGAAATCTAGAACCAAAGGACAAGCATTACTGTGTATTACTGTTCATCTGTCATGACTCAGTGATTATTTTTTTTAAAGATTTCTGTGTAAGGGGTCAGAAATAAGCATGCCCTTCTTAGACTAAAAGTACCTATAAGACAGGATAAAATGAGAAAGCAGAACTAACCTACTAGTAACTGCAGCTCTGCAAAGACAGACTTCATATTTTAAACTGCCACATGCATACATTAAGCACAAGAGAATCTGGTCTTAGCTCACATCGAAGTATAATTCTACCAATAAAGCCATTAAAGCCAAGGCTCTTTGATACATATAAGCACTCTTAAAGAGGAAAAGTGTTGAGTGATTCAGAAGTAGCAATAACCAATCTCCAACACAACCATTCCCAGTAACTTCTACTTTTTAGTACTTCATTCCTTCCTTTCTTCACCCTGGGACACACAGAACAGTGCTGCCCCTGCAGAGTGAAGGAAGCAATGCAAAAACCACATTCAAGTGGGTCTGTCTACTTTGCACTTCAAAAACCTCCTTCCATCTTCCACTACAAGTAGCTTCGGCCCAACAAGAACTCATTACACTAGTTTCAACTCAGAAACTAGTGAAAGTCTTGGAGCAATAATGAGACATCAGCTTGACAGAAGCTGTACACACAGATGGCCACAGTCTAATGAACTGACTCCTTTCCTTGTTTAGTAGCTGCAAAGGGAAAAAAGAATGCTAGGTCCATCTGCTATTCAGGAAGAAGATTACCATAGAGTAAGTGTTAAACTTGTAACAACGATCAGCATACATCAGCTAAAGCACATGCCATTGCATAAGACATTCTAGAGTTTTTGACTTAGGTCCTTTTGTCCTGTTGTGTATCATACAGAGAAAGCAAAATACTCATCCCAAAATACCCCTGCTGTTGTGTACTGAAGGGGTGATACAGGAGGTGAATCAAGCAGGTACCACACAATTCCATCCATCACTTCACAAGGAGAGAGGGAAGTATTAAGAGCTATGAATAATCAAAAGTCTGCTGTGTTACTATTTGCACAACTGAGTTCACCAATCAAGTTCACCAGGTCCACCTGGAAAAGTACAGAGACTCCTAATCTTGGTCTTTTCAAATTAGATAGCTAGCAATCTGCTGTTACATCTACCACGACGACTGAAATATGAACCATGACGTATTTTAAAATGCCTCAAAACAGAATACCTGATATTAGTGCAGCAGTGTAAGAATAACCTAGATATGCCCTTCAGAGGATGTCAACTCAACAAAACTGAACACCAGTGAATCTTAGTACCTTCCTGCTCTGGAGTACAAGAGAAAGTTGACTCTGTTGTGGCAGCTGGCTGCACATGTGTATATGACAAGGAGAAAGACTGACTGTAGAACTGTCTAGTGAGAACAGCTGAACAGAGACCTCCTGTTTATATTCAAACCAGGATCCATGCCTTGAGCAATTTCCTGCTCTGTCACTAACTCCCAGGACTTTTTCACTGCCATTTATGCACTGTAACCAGCAATCACAAGTGGTACCCTCATGCAAGAAGGAAAACAATAGAGAAGATTCAGAAACAAAGTAGAGTAGTACCTGGGAGGTGACATCTGATTATTTGCATTCTCTGCAACTTATTAAGAAACATACACTAAAATAGGATAAATGCTAAATATTCCTTCCTTATGAGATCAAGAGCAAACATACAGATTCATTACACTGGAGCATTTTTGCCTATTTCCTAACTACAAGTTATTAAAATTTGTTTTAAAAATAAAAATTGGTAATCTTCTTCATTCAGTATGAGAAAATATGAAAATTAGTCTATTAACCTTGGCAAACTTACCGTTCAAGCCTGATATTCAGTATTACTCAAGCTACATTTAGAAGGGACTGTAAATGCAAAAAGATTATCAAGCAGACTGAAGTAGAACTCCTGTTAATTTATTTCTAGACAAATGCAGTGCCCTTTTCTGACAGAGATCTGAATTTTCTGCCAACAAAATTGTTACTTTATTCCACCTGATAATTTCAAATCTTCATTGCTTTTCATCACATCGGGGGATTTGAACCTCCTTAAAAGGGAAAGCAGCCAGTCATTCAGGAAGAAGGAAACAGTCATGGAAGACATCACAAATGCACTATGCACAGGCAGAAGTGTGCCTACTACAGCTTAGTCTGAGTTGAACTTCACAGCATATTTTAGTTCTGTCAAAACAAATGCCACACAAATATCCATTTCTCAAAAAACGAAAGCATAACAGAAAAAAATAATAGTTTCTTCTTTTATGAGGGTAAGACATTTTATAACTTGGAGGTTACATTTTAAAATTGTTTTACTTGATGCCAGCTTTGCCCAGTCCTCATTTTGGGAAGCAGCGTCATAAAAACACCTAAAGCCCTTTCACAGTAAAGTGCACGCAATTCAAATGAACTCAGAATTACTTACGTGACTTTAAAGTTCCTCATCTTACTGCTGTTGTTAAAGACCTGCACTTCCCATCTGTGGGGTGGGAGCAAACCTACAGTCCATTTCCACACGCTGCAACAAAGCCCTAACAGAAGGGCTGTGTCCTGGGTGGCCCATTTCTTTCGCTAGCACCACAAAGCTCATCTACTCTCCTTCATCTACAGAGATAATCTGAATTTTGATGTCACTGCATGTTGACAGAGCAGCAGCTGGAACAGCTGAACAGCAGGAACACTGCCTATTTCTGAATATGGGATCAGAGAGAGGAGCTGAATTTATTAGGGAGATGTACAATAAATAAAGGAGATTCACATGGATGGAAATAATCCTAACCTTACTCCTTTTGATTGCACTTGGTCAGAAAGGTGCATTTTTCCATCTTGTCAGTCAAGACTGATGGGGTTCAGAAGTGAGGTACCAATTTAAAATAATTCAAGGATTAACACATCTCCTCCTCTCAGTCATACGTTTCAGGTCATGGAGCTCTAACAGGAGCAGTTTCTTAACATGAAATGAGCTCAGGTATAATGCAGTAAAGGTTTGCATACAAGAGAGGTAACTCCACAAAACATGGCACTAAAGATCTGCAACAAACAGTGGATTATCTGAGAGGCTAAAAAATCCTAACAAAACATACTTTGCGTTTTTGTGACACAGGCAGGCTCTGGATTTCTTTGGACTGTCTTCAAATCACACAGACCAAACAAAATAGGACACTATTTGTTCCCAAAGATACAAGTACTTCAGACTGGGAGGGGAGGGTGGTGGTGCAGGGGAGAATGATCCAAAAGCCTCCATAGATGATGGCTTTTAAGCAAGTATTTTCCAAATGTAATTCAAAGGAAAAGTGTTGAGCGTTTCTCAAAAAATCTGATTAGATACAGATCTGAGGACCCAGGAGACCAAAAATGCCTTATTACATACAAATTTAAATTCAATTCCAGTATAAATGCATTACAATAGTATCCTGAAATACAGAAATGCTTTAGAGAAACCTCAGTACCCCTGTCTCGTTCAGTACATGGTATGTACAATGCTGAGTCGTGAAATAGGTTTTCAACATTTGTTCTGTGTTCAGTTTTCAAAATGAGACTCCATCAGATCTTCATTTTGCTAATAAGCCTCCTCCAGCTTCTTCTGTGCAATACCTGGATTATTCTTACCCTTGATTGATTAAATATAATTAGATTACATTTGCTATTCTATTTCCTTAACATTTCTCCTCCAGTACTCATGATATGCTATTCCAAGAGTTTTAAAAGGATTTTATCAACCACAATTTGAAAACTAAAGAAGAAATTATCCACCAATTCCTTGAAGTTACTTACACCTAAATTCCTTAAAGTTCCTTCAACAGACATTTGTCTTTTTGTTCAACTCAGGTTTTATTAATCTATTTCCTAATTTCCAGAACAACAAATATAGCCATAGCTACTGCATTAATTACCTTAAGACTAAAGAAAACATAGCTGCTATACTATTTTTTTTTCATTTTCACCCAATATCAAGTTTCTGTTTAATGACAGTGTTATTCTCTCTTTTCAAATTCAACTGCATTTTCCTCTTGCTGGAACTCCACATATGTTCTGAAACAGGGATACAAGCCAAGGGCATACAGAAGCCCTGGGAGTAAATATTCTCCTTGTTTCATCAAGCAATAACAGGAAATAAAAAAAAAAATAAACCCAAATAACTAAACCAAAACCAAAAACTTGAAGCAGACAAACAAAAATCTTTGATTAATAATCAGAGATTTTTCTCATTTTGACACAGAGCAAGTTGAAAAATCACACAATTAGGTCTGGACTCATTCGCGACCAAAGCCCAGTACAGCACATACAAATAGGAAGCACCACTCAAGCAGTCACACTATTTCTGATAACTCAGCTCTAGCATGAAAACTATTTGGGTAAGTTTCTATCAGCTATTTTGGGAGCAGCAAGACAAGCTGTAGAGCATTGGAGGTTTCTGAAATTCAGATCCCTGCTTTTACTCAGCTTCCTAAGAAACACAGACAAAACTAGCTACCATGTAACGCTGACCACATGCCTGCTGTCACTGACTCCTTCCAGACCACAAGATTTCAGAATAAGTACTTCTTGACACCTTGTGAGAAAGTAACCTGTCAGTCATATTACAGTGTACTGCAGAGTCAGTGTCCTCCTGCACTACAGTACTGGCAATAGAAATACCAACTTCATGCCTAAAAAAGTTTGCTGATTTGTACTGCAAATCAATTCAAAATTTAATCTAATGTAAAGTTAGATCCTAAAATTAATTACAGAAACACACATACATAGACAGGTAATTCACACACAAACACAACCCCCCCCCAAAAAAAAGTAGTTAACTACATCTTTTATTATTGGTCTCCATGCCAAGTTTTACATCCTCTCTCAGGCTAGCAAAAACACCTATCCCAGTCAAAAGGAGGAAGGGCAGTACACTTACTGTGTTTACATTCACAGCAACAAAAGCTAAGTCAGGGACTTTCCATTTGTTTAGTAAAAAGATATCATGCCAATCCCATAGCTAGACTGTCGAGCACTTGCAAACATCTCCCAGCTGTTGGAGGCAACTGAGAACTGAAGAATCATCTCAAATGCCCAAAGTAAAAAGATATACACCAAAGGCATCTAAATGATACACTCACAAAGGAAAAAAACCAAAACTGACAAGAGCCCAAAGTGAGAAGGGCGTTTTTCCAGTAACTCATTTTGTAACTGGCTCAACACACAAAAGACCGACTACAACCTGAGAGTCACAAGTTCTCATCAGTAAGTTCGGGTGTTCTATCTCCCTCTGAATGACAGGTAGGTGAGAAAAGCATACACAAGAAACAAATAAAATGGATACTCCTTGTGGCCACACACAGCACACACGTTTTATCCATCAGGATTGTGTCTGAGAATCAAGATGCTACACTGCTAATTAGTCATCAGTAATGCCATTCTCCAACTTCATCATCAAGCACATCTCATGCTTAATGAAGACTGCAAAGTGAAGAACTTCTGATCTTCAGTATACAGACCCATGTATCACCCACTCTGCTGTGTACATGCCCAATCTACACAAACAATCATGCTGCCTAAGGTGCTGACTTCCACTGATGGAGGGAAATCCACTTAGAAAATTTGTAACATACCCCTCCAATGTGTTACACTTCTTTTTCTAATGGTTAGTACAGAAAGAATAAACCCAAAACTATCTATCAAAGCTGTTCATGTCTTTAATTTATAGTCCAAGCTAGTCAGGATAAAACACAGATATAATTTCTTCCATTTTCTTTGAAAACAAAAAGATGTTGAAAATATTGAGATAAGCTTCATGAGGAACCACTCTCTTCCAGACTTCTGAGTGTGCCATTTAAAATCAATAATGCAGCTCAAAATATCAGGACAAAATTGTACAAGCCAAACTATTGCTGACTTGCAGTCCAATGTTACTATCTTAAAAAGTATCCTTAAATCAAGTAAAGTTGGTCCAACACTTACATTATTTTCAGAGAACTGAATGTACTGTATATTAAACTTCTGAGACCCAACCAAAAAAACCCCCACACTGCCTTAAGTGAAAAAGCAGATGAGTAGTATGTCAGGTTGTGATACACAGCCTTAGAAACAAAATTAACTTCACTCATACTAACTAGAAAAACATGTGATAGCAAGAATATTCTCATGCCCTACTCTTTTAAGTCAGATATCAGCAGGATTTTCCAAGTCATATTTCAAAGCTATGGTAAACATGTAACACACATTAAGCATAGCATGTTCAGCTTCAAAACAGCCTGCTTTTACTGTAAGCTCTGCCTGTTGTAAAACATCAGTACCACGGTTCCAATGGTTCCCTGTTAGGCAGCCTACTTTTGCATTTGCAACACTTCACTGTGAAAATGACCAAACTTCCTCTTGCATTCGTTCCCTGCACAGACTACAGTTTGGCCACAACTCAGCTACAAATCCCCATCTCACAATGAACTACTCATTAGAGAAATACAGAATACAATGCCTAAAAAAAACCACAACTTCCATCTTTTCACAGAGAAGTTGTAACAGCAGTCTCATTATCCTGCTAATGTTTTCAAGAAACTATCAGAACTGACTCAACTATCAGAAATTAATTCTATTCTAGCATCTCCAGAGAAGCCCCCGCCCTTGTAAATCTTTAGAAAATGCACTTGTTTTAATATGCTGTTATAAATAGGAAAGAGAAATTAAATCAGAAGTAATATCAAAATCACAAATACAGACTTGGACAAAAAAACCCCATTTGAAATTAATGAGACACAGTTTGAAGTACAAAAAAAAATTTACTATTCAATTCTAAACATGGCACTAAACAGAAAGAAAGAAAATTCATTAATGAGTCATTATGTATTAAGTCAAGACTCAGTGTGGTCTCATTAGCCAAGTAGGTTAGACCTAATTAAAACTTAGTGCAAGATTCACATACAAAGACTAAACTGGCTGTTGCAGACTGTCAGGATTTTGAATGGGGCCTGACCACTGAACCTGCACAAGTCTCGAGAAACTCTTGCTAGATACTTCCCACTTTTAAGCAGATCAGTGCTGTATACAAGTTGAAAAATCACACAATTAGGTCTGCACTCATTCCAGACCAAAGCCCAGTACAGCACATACAAATAGGAAGCACCACTCAAGCAGTCACACTTCAAGGTATTATACTCTCTAAAGACACTAGGAAAAAAAACCCAAACTAATTCCTGCTTCATATCCACCTTCTGAATCATCACATCACCCCGTGTTTCAGCTGGCCATGCAGTACATACAGCATTTTCTACCTGCACTGCTGCTGGGCAATCTGTACGGAGACTCAGGGAGGGACAGCAGGGAAGAAGCACAGGTACCACATTCTGAACACTCTCCTAAGCCAAACAAATTGCCCACAGGACACTAAAATACCTCCAAAATGATAGATTTGTAACACTTAGACCTGAAATGAAATGCCTCCCCTGGCAAAACACCATTTCAGTCTCAGAAGTACCAAGCAACAACACTGCATGATTTTCACACTGTTTGCTTGAATGTCTAGACTAAGGAGGCTGAAGCAGTTCCAACAAGACAGACTTAAAACTGAAGGAACCAAGAGTAGAAGTCTGCATGCCTTCACTTTGGGGAAAAACACTACCATTACTCAAGTCTTGCTTTTCATTCTTTTAACTTACTCTTCTAGCCCAAAAAACACACATGCTTAATAACTAGAAAAGTAACTGAAGAACAATTCAAATAAAACTAAGGCCTAAAACGAAAATCATCTCTTCAGCATTCAGCCTACTATACTCTAAATGGTATGAGAAAGTACTAACAAAATAAAAGGTTAAAAAAACCTCAAAATTAAGAGCTTCCTATTATTGCTGGCCTCCCTAATCTGTGGGTGTCAAGGAGTCAAACATCTGTTCCTCTACGGCAAAACTGCAACCAAGCAATACATTGTTTTATCCCACGAAATATTTGCAGAAAATGTTTCTAAAAGCAAAATGCATAGCTGAGTTAAATAAACAACTTCTTATAGTATTCAAATCAAACTAAAAATCCCTTGTCAAGCATCACAATTTGCAAATATATTTTTTAACGAAGCATAACTTCAAACCCAGCACAGCAGACTGTCACATTAAGAACAGGTCCAGAAAGAGCAAGCCCTGTTAGCATACAGACCTTTGTCCTTCTTGAAGTCCAAAGCATCTTCCTTATCCGTCACTATTTCCTTCATGTTGATAATGCTTTGATGATTAAGCTGTCGAAGAATCTTAATCTCTCGAATAGCTGTAATTGGAAACCCTTCCTTCTCATTATCCAGGCGTACTTTCTTCAGTGCTACCATTTCCCCTAAGAGAATATTTAAATAAAACCCATTAAGATTAGCAACCAAACCATGGAATTTAGTATTGATTTGTATGTTTGTTTTTTAAAACCCTAATGCTTGCATCAAGCACTATGCCAAACAGAAATCAGCATCACATACAGAAGCAAAACCACAAATGAGAATTTTCAGCTACACATGATAAGGGCTATCCTTCCTCCTCTTGCACAACTCACTCACATATCCCAATATTCTACACCATGTCTACCAGTAAAGAGTGATTATCAGCAGCAACTTTAGAGACAGAGGCCTGTGACTGCTCTGGATTTCTAAACACTACATCACCACTAGTCAGAATGCATGTATCTAGCCAGAAATACTACACAGTTCAAAATATGAGGTAGATTACTGAAGAGTTCTCAAATTCATCAGTATACTTTCTACAATCACAAGTGGCACCACCATTTTTACAGTGAGGAGATTTTCCCTTAATATTTTACTTCAGGGTGGGCTGGATCAAACTGGATTCCATAAAATGGCAGGAGCATGATCTACTCACAATGGAGGATGTCTACAGGACATACAAGCTATTTCAATCATTTTGTTCTTGGAAGTTTATAGCTGTGTCTGGGAAGCCTACTGACAGGCCAGATATCTTTGTTAGTTCTAAAAAGTACTTACCCTGCACTAACTTACACAATACACTCACAATAGATCATATTCCTGCATGACACCACATCCACCGGCTCTGAAAGCCGATTACACAGCTTCTTCTAAGCTATCTCAAAGGCCATAATGCCACTCTCCACACAGGATTTGAATCCAAAGCTAACAGATTAGCTTGCTGTATCTGTACAGACACCTTCAATGCAGAAAGCAACAATTTCTATGGGAGGTTAAGAGATGACTGTGATGCACAAGCAACCTGAAGTTTGCCAAAAAGGCAGTATGGTTATGGCAGGATTAAAATGTAAAGATGCAAAGAGGAGAATCTCAGGATATCCTAACAATGATTTCCAAAGGTTCTCAAGGTAGAGGTAAAAATCTGCGACAGTTCAACTAGAACTAAAGTTTGCAAACTGAGACAAGGACAGGTAAAGAATGAAGAAGGAATTATAATTGCACTGCTTATTCTTCTGGCGATCAGAAAGAAGGAACTGAGGCTGGTATGTGGCCCTATGGGATTCAGTTACTGCTGAAGCAGAAAATGGTCCAGCATTGAAGGCATGCACAGCTAAGGCAGAAGGGCAAACAGTCACAGAAAGAACTACTAACTGAACACAAAACAATCACACAACAGCATATATTAAAAAATTGGATACCCTGTTTAAAAGTGGTGACAATATTATGTATCCTACTGGTTACTGCCCACTCATTTCAGCAATAACTTAACATGAAATTAAAAAATAATGTCACTATTGTAAAGTCAGTTATATTGCAAGAATACCCCATGTGCAACTCTTCAGGGCTGTGTTGCACAAAAGCAGGTTCTCTTCCTACTATGAACTAATGACTACTGGAGTACAAACAACCATGACCCAAGCATTACACATAGCTTCTTCCACAGTTGCATCCCTTTACAAACTTCATTAAAGTTTGCCAACCTGTCTAGGGTGACATTTAGTTTCCTCAGGATATTTAGCCTCTCTTCTTTACTAGTTCTACTTTATACAGAGCATCAAAACTCAAAAAATGAGAATTAGAACTTAGGACAACTCAGCTTGATTTCAGCCACAGCTTTACAGAGAAATGATTTTCCAAAGCTACAGACAATTTCTGATTTAGACAAATGCTAGATTTAAAACTGAACACACCAACAACTAAAAAATTCCCAAACATAAGAGGGCAGAATACCACATATTTTACTCCATATAAAACAAAAACCAAAACCATCCTGTTCATTTAAAGTTGTAGGATTAGATAAACCCTTTTTGAACTTACCTGTATCTTTATCTCTGGCTTTGTAAACTTGCCCATAAGTGCCTTCACCAATAATACCAATGATATCAAATTTATCCACACAGCGCTTTCCCCAGTCTATTTCTTTTTCTTTTGTTTCACCATGTCGTGGTCCACATATTCTAGAAAGCAACAAATATTTTAAGAATACAGCTAGTATATCTTCAAAGTTAAGACAATCCCTAGATAGCTCAACACTATTTGAGACACAATTAGTTAACTGTCTTATTACCATTAAATGGCAATAAACCAGGCAGTTTGAGTCAAGCTACATGAATATTAAAAACATCAAAAAGCAGAACTCTTGACATGAATGTATTTTAAAGAAAAAATTATTATTTCTACTTTCTGGATAATTGTTAAAAAAAGTTTAATAAACATACTTTGGTCTTCTCTTGCTATGTAACTGAACTGCTGGTTTCTTTTCTTCAGGACTTTTGGGGACCTCAGCTCCTCCAGGCAACTCAGGTGGAAGTGGCAAGTCTGCAAGCAGATGGCGAAGTTTCTTCTCTGTTTCTTTAACTGACTTCACTGAAAGATTCTCTTTCAAACTATTAAAAAAAATCATTTTGCTAGTAAGTTGAACATAGTAGAATATTGACATAAAAGCAAAACTTATTAGAATTTTTTTTAAAATACATTCTAGACTGTCAATGCACCAATACTTGAAATCTCTGCTCTTAAAATTTGCAGGACTTGGAAAAATGACTTAAAAATAGCTCTTTGCAAGATGCACAGTTAACTACCACAGTTCTACAGAACTGTGAAATCAGACCTTTTTGGTGAAAGCTGAGGTCAGAAGACACAGGGATCCTTACCAGGCCAGATTTCTTCTGCCACATAAGCTTCTTTCCAAGCTTATGGCATAGACTATTAAAAATATTTAGAGCTCAAGTGCTGCCAGACATCAAAAGTATAGTGGTAAAATCTGTACTCTGACTTCTCGCATTAGAGAGAAGATCTGACTAACCCAGTTCTCTGCAAAATTGGTCTCCAGAGATAATGAGCTTCATGCTTACATTAAACACTGCAGGGCATTAGGAGGCTGTCCACATCACCTCATTTACAAATTCTAATTGCATACATCTGGTGACACACTCCAGATTCAACACATTTTTAGTGATCAGCATGAGTATCAAGTGGGGAAAAAATCAGATGAAAAAATGACAATGATTTTCTGACATAGGTTACTGATATCTGACTGATTTTTAACCAATCATAATTAGATAACAGATGTACAGCATCTTTTAACAATTACACAATGATCTTAGAAATGCTCTTCCCATTCTAATGGGGAATCATAACTGCTGCAGGATTTTTTTTCTTAAGTATCTGGTTTTATTTCACCAGAACTTCTTTTAGTTTAACTAGATTTGTTTAGCTACTGCATATCCAGTAATTTTAAAGCCATGACCATCTCTAAACTTCATATAATTACATAGTTGCTTCTCCCCTACAGGTCTCTAACACAGTATTCACTCTTTTAATTTCCATCACTGTATCAATAAGATTTAAGTCATGCTTTGAGGGGACATTTTCTAAGTTAGCTGCATTTGCCAAACCGCACGATGCATCCCTCTCTGTGATGGTTTTTCTACAACTTCTCACCTGCTTAGTTTCACAGATAGAGCAGGAACTTCTCTAAAATGGAAAGATATTGCCAACTCCCATAATAGAGAATGCACACATTTTTTCTTACTTTTCTTGCAATGAGTAATCCTTATACATTCAAATAAAGCATTCCAGTGTTTTGCATACGTCTATGTTTCTCTGTGAAAACTGAACACTTTTATGTCTTTTACCACTTCCCAAACTGCCAATGCCTCCTTTTAAAGAAGCATCACAAGGAAGCACAGCCTGCCCCCATCACAAATATAATGGTTAACATCCCATAAAGAATAAACCACCTTAGTGCAGTGCATGTAACCGGCACACAATAAAAAACTCTTATTTTGAAGTTCATATATTAGTATTTCTCTCATAATTTTCCCTCAAATTTTTCAGTATGAGTGAAAGCATATGAAAAGTTCTGACACAGATATTAAAAGTGGCACATGAAAAGAGAGGCAGTCAAGAGCAGCCTTTTTTTCAGGTCTGCTAAATCACACATCACTGATGACCAGGGCAATTTTCCCTTTCAGCTAACCTGCACTGTGGGGCTGCAACACTGATGTTCCCTTAGGTGGCTTATTTTTGGGTTTATGAGATTCTTACTGAAGGAACCAGACAGTTCCACACAGCGTCGAGCTCAAGCTTTCTTTGTTGACACAATTTCCCCATAGTAACTCAGAGCCCAAGGTAAATACCTTTGCCTTCCTCTGCCATGAAAAACATTGATCTTCTTCCTCTGATGACTTAAGCTTTATCACGACATATAATTTCTGATCCAAAGTTTATAACTATATATTCTATAGCAAAATTAAGCAAAGCATAAAAGACATTCCATTACTTCTCATTAATCATTCCAATGCAGCTGTTTCCAAGCAGTAGGCTTTTTGCTTTGAAAGGAGAATGAGCCCAGTGCTCAAAGAAGCACTGCTTAATTGTAGCTTACCTCCTCAGTTTAACTAACTTAAAACAGGCAATCCATTAAAATATTACACTAATAATAATAATCAGAAGCAACTGGCCAGCTTCAGTATGAAATCTCATTTCATGTTGTTGCAATTAATATTGCAATGCCAGTCATATTTAGTTAAACTAGACAGACTAGCCTTCAGTTAAAACAGTAAATCTTGCTCACAGTACCAGGATTCTCATTTACCTAGAGAGGATGGCTTTGTCACAAATGCAAATGCAATCATACATTCGCTACACCATTATTACATTTGCTAGAGTTTAATCCTGAAGGGCAAGAAACTATTTCTTTATTACAACTAAAAAAAAAAAAAATGTAACTGTCCAATACTATCCTAGGTTGTATTTATTTCCCACGGCCTTCTATGCACCCTTTGTATTAACGTTTAATAGAAAGTTAAATTACTAGCAAACACAAGAGAAACATTTTCACCTCTAGCTAGAAATTTCTGGCTTATTTGTGATTTCTTACAAACATGTGAGAGGCATATAGCATCTTCAATAAAACAAAACAAAAGAGCCCAAAAACTTCTCTCACCGCATAATTTTCCAATACAAACCACAGCACAGATTCTCTGTTAGGAGAAGCCTTTGCATAGGCTTAACATAATCTAAATTCAGATGACACTTGGAACACAGACATTAATTTCCTCACTACAGACCAAATTTTACACTTCAAAATGAACACAAATGACAAGCCATGAACCTCACTTCCATTATATACACTCAAAATAGTACTGATCTTTGAAATAAACTACACTAAAACAACGCTCAGCTATAAAACAATTGCCCCTCAAAGGAAAGAGAATCTTTTCCTCAAATCCCAACTAAATAAAGAATTTTCACATATTGCTACTGAATTCAAATTTTCCCCAGGGGTATGTATACATTCACATCAAACCTGAAATCCAGAATCCTTGAATGCATCCTTTTATTAGTCCCAAAGCTATTATATACCAGTAATTTTTAAAACATTTTAGTAGATTATTTATAGAAAGATTCTTCTTAGACCAAACTCTTCTTTTTTCAACAACTAATTAAATTATTTTTAAGATCAAATTCCTTCAGTTCACTAATAATCACCAGTCAAACAGCTGAAGAGCAAGAACAAATTAAATAATGCATTAGCTTGATCTAGCACATAGTTTTATATTTATTTCCCAAAGGAAATAACAACAACCATTACAAAAAGGAACAAACGATCCCAAAAGCAAATCTCTGTCACAGCTCACCTATCAGTTTCTTTATCTTCAGGCAGCGTGGGAGGCAAAGGCAAGGGTGGCAGTGTGGAGGTCGGCAGTGCAACAATTCTTTCCTTCTCCTTGGCTACTACACTCGGAGTACTCGGTTTGCTTTTCTCTTTTACAGGGACTGGCGGCTGTTTCACAACAGGCAATTTATTCTCTTTCACTGCTGCAGGCTTCTGTTTAGTAATTTTGTCAGCAATTAAATTATTCTCTGCCTTTGTTTCAGGAAGCGAGACCTTTGCTTTTGCCTTGTCATTTTTCAGATTTGCACTGGTGGTAGGAGAAGGTGTATGGTCAGTTTTGGTTTTCTTCAGGTCCTTAACGTTGTTCACTTGAGGTGCACTTGCAGCGGCGTCAGTGCTCCCCTTAGTAGGTGTTGAAGTATTGGAAGCTTTTGCACTGGCTTTGGCTGCCTCAGCAGCTCTTGCTTTTTTGTTTTTGTTCAGCTCAGCAGCCAGGCTACTCTTCAGAGTCAATGTACTAGGAGAAATACTTGAGTGACGACTTCTGGATCTGGACAATCTGTGTCTGCTACGAGACCTGGAGTGCCTTGATGAATACGGACTTCTGCTTCGAGATTTTGCTGATCTCCTGTTTCAAAAGAGATTTACCCAGGTAAAATTAAGTCTAGCTGCTTTCCCAGCACATCTACTTTTTTGACAAATTATATTTTTTAAATCAACTACTATCACCATGCTCACAGAATAAACAGAAGTCTGTGAAATAGGAAAGACCACGCATTAGAAAAAAATAAAAATCTACAGTTAATCAAGATTCTACACCTTTCTGTTAGAAAACATTACAACTCTCAAATGTAGTTTCTCCTCTCACAGAACAGCAAAATACTTATATAAGGCAAATGTTCTGCTTTTCTCACTACTTGAAGAGATATTTTTTCTCCTGAAAGAAAAAGAAGGTACGCAACTTGTACAAACACCTTTAGTATATACTGTACTACACCTTTAGTATATACCGTACTTGAGAAAAATTCAATTGACTACATAGTCAGAATTCAAAAACATGAAATTAAAATTACAACACGACAAGAGAAATCTAAAACAACAACTGAAGCATTAATTGTAGGAACTTCTGAATTTTCACTTCCATATATATAATCAAAATAAGTTAACTGAGAAAAAAATGGAATACGAAAGAAAAAAAATGGAATACTAAAGGCTGCAATGTAGCCAACTGAAAGCCACCTTTCCTTCTTTTAAATCTAACCGTACAACTTCAGAAAGAACCAAAACAAATATTCTTCCTTCCCAAAAAGCCCAAGTACCCAATATTTGTTACACCTATTGAAAAGCAAATATAACCCACAAATATGGCTATGCTATAACTGCATCTGAATGCAGACACTAATAGCAAGAAGAAAAAATAATCTAAGCCATCTACAAAATCATAGCAAGAAAATTGCCAAGAATGGGGGGGGCGATCTTAAACTTCTACTGTACAACAATAACATTTCATATGAATGACTTTTCATTGAACATTTCAAAGGGATATTCCAATTTGCCCGGTTTTTAGTCAGTTTTTCGCTAAGAAATAAAGCGGGAAAATTAATCGAGCTGAAAGGCACGGAACAAGTAAAGTAGCCTAATCAACTGCTACCACACAGTAATGTTATGAAATAAATTAAATTAATTGTAGGGGTTTAATCCATTTTACTGTACCAAGAATAACAAGGATATTCATCAGATTTACAAGTATTTTCTTGATTAAAGTTTGATGGAAATCTATTTTACTTATCATTTGAAGAGGAGGAAAAAGCATACCCAGGATTTAAAACACCAAGCATTCATCAGCTGAACAAAGAAAAAAAGTATCAAGCAATAGCAAAAATAAAACTTCCTTAAAATACAAGAATTTCAGATTTCAAAGGACAGCATCAGTGTATGCAGGTTGCCAAAACAAAAGGAAACAAAAAACCCAGACAAAAAAAACCCAACATCCCAAATGAACAAAACAAACCAAACCAAAACAAAAAAAACACCCACATAAAGTAAACAAACAAAAAGAATGCCAACTACAATCCCTATGATCAGGACTACCCATCCCACACCAAATTACATTTTACTGACAATTAAATCAATTCAGTTTTAATTATCAACACAAGAAATACATTTCAGTGCTTCAACTGAACAAGTATTTAATCTAGTACAGCAAGGTTTCTTTTGTGTGCAATATTGACTAATTTCTAAATTTATCTCCCTTCTTCTTATAATGCAGGAACTCTTACCCAATAAAAAGTCACTCAGATCCATCAAAATGTGATTGAAAATAATACGTATGCACACTGTATAGAACACCACAAGCTTCAAAATTCTCCAGGTGAAATTGATTCAAATGGCTAGAGACTCACAAACGAAAAATATCAAATCCCAGATGAAGATAACTCTTGGAAACCAGCACAGTTCAATTCTACACCAGGAAGCAGGTTTTATAGGATTTTCTGGCACCACACGGTAACAATGACAGATAGTAATAATAACAATGAAAATAATAATCCTACATGTTTTTTATACTTTAATTAAAAAGAGCCTCACAATTGTCTTGTAACAATTTTCCAACAAAATCTAATGTTTGATTCACTCAGTAAAGAGATACTAATGTTCACGTCAAATAAACACCAAATAAAAGCATAATATTGGGCACAAAAATTCCACTGAAAACTCACTTCTCTATTATGAATCCTGCTGCTGAACTAATTTTTCTCATTATTTTGAAAATCTAAGTACTAAATCTCACAGAATATTTTCAGAGGTTTGGACAAACAGGAGTAAAACTAAAAAGGTACAAAGTTCCATTATATAGAGTTAAGACAATGTAGCAGGAAGAAAAAGGGAGAAAACCTAGAAAATGAACACACTTTAAATGCCAGACCAGAGCTGCTCCTCACACTGCTGTCTCACTTTTGGAGAGGAATTACTGTAGATCTCAAAGAGAGGTGTCACTGCTGCAGATCTGCAGGCACCCTGGAATCAGTATAGTTACATTTCTGCAGCGTCAAGCACAAGCTAATAGTCCCTGTTATCCTAAATTCACTTCCAGAAATGGTGCATCATTTGCAAGGATGTCACTGACCTGTCTTGGAAAAACCTTCCTTGCACATCTTGTTTATAAATCAGCTATTTCAGGCTGACTCTCTCCAGTTACCTGTAGAACATAACCTCCAGTCCAAGTACTTCACTGCTACCTGAACTAAATCTAAAACATGCCCTAAGGGTCTCAAAACGAGCCCTATTTCTTCCATAACTATGACATGGGATTTCTTGTTTGTTTTGATTGATACCTAACAAAGAAAGTAATCACATAACTAACAAATACAGACATGCACTAGAAAAGAGAACTAGCAGCTTAAAACAACACAGTTGGTGAGACACCATGCCTGATTCTAAGACTAGTTCTGTTCCACTTCGGTACAAAACACAACAGGTTCGTTTAGCTCACTCCTAAGGATAAAATGAAACAATCTGTTCCAATCAGTGACAACTAATTTGCACATCTGATCAGCTACTACAACTCGGTGAGGAAGAGGTCCTAAGGATGAAATGAAACAATCTGTTCAAATCAGTGATAACTAATTTGCTCATCTGATCAGCTACTACAACTCGGTGAGGAAGAGGTATTTTGAAAACCTCAGGCAAAAGTAACCTGAACTTCTGTACTTCAAAAACAAATAGGAATTGACAGCAGATTGATGCCTGTACTTTGCCAATACTAGTCAAGAGAGTTTGGGACATGAACATGAATTTATGCAAACTCTGTTAAAAAACAAAACCAAAAACAAACCCAGCCATCGTCCCTTGTGGGTTTCACACTCCACATGACAACTGCACAACTACATTCACGTAGGAGACAGCAGATATGCATGCAACAAATAGTTAAAGTTTCAGTCCCAGTACTTATTACAGCCCTTAACAGTGGATCAAAATGACAGCAGCCAAGTTATGAAATATGCTGACTGACTATAACCTCTCCACTGGCTTAAATTTTCCAAAAACTTTTCATTATTTATGTCAGAAAAAAACTATTATATTACCTAGATATAGTACCTTTAACATCCCAAAAACCCTAGCAAGAATCCCTTGCTGTACTTGAACCACTGAGCTGGACCCTAGAGAATACAGCAAAAGCATTAACACTTTCAACTAAACAGACAAATCCTGAATTTTAAATAAAAAGCAGATTTTTCAAAGTACTAGTTATTCAAGTTACAAGGACTAAACCTGCTGTTTTCATAAGCCTAATAATCTTCTCAAACAGTCAATGATCACTTTCCTTCATCTGTGTTGTTCAGAAGTCACACCAGATGAGACAACTGATGTACAGTTTTCACCTATAAAAATGGCACAAACCCAAAAATATGGACACATTTACAAGCTTTCCCTCAAAAGCTTATACAGCACTCAGAGTGGAGAAATATTGCCTTATACACAATAAAACCAGCCAGCTCTCTCTGCTCAGACCTAGCATTTGACACAAAGGATGAAGTCACAGAAATGCGCTCCCACAGCAGCCGGCGCCTGCCAGTCACCAGGACACTGACCACCCAGTGAGACCCTGAAAAAACACCAGCAGAGACATCTGAAGTACACAGTCTAAATCTTCCAGCAGGTCTCTACTAAATGTGTGTGCATGCATACATACACATGTAAAATGCCTTATCTGACATCTGACACCAGCTATTTCAGATGTAGTCAGCAGCTTGTTTTTAACACAGTAAAAAGGAACAAAGGAACGGCGGCTGCAACTGCACAGACCTGCACTGCAAAAAGCAAATACATTGAACAACACAACTCAAATTTCTCTTCTTGAAGTAAGGAGAGATCAGGAAGTTTACCAAACCTGAAGGCCAATTTCAGTCTCTTAAACAAAAGCACCAGCACGTGCTGCTAACACACAAGGGGAGAGGCTAAGGAGAAGCCTAAGTTACTAAGAAGGTCACTTTCCTTGGAGGCTTCTCCCTGTTCGCATCCAGAAGTTCTTCCTCATTTCAGAGTACCTTTGCCACTTCAGCCATTAATAGTCTTCTTTCAGCATCTTGAATTCACACAAGTGCAGATCCCTACAGAGAGGACAACTGCCACACTTCATGACACTTGTAAAATCTCTTCTGAGCCATATAAGACATCACAGTGGTTTTATATATGGAGGGGACAAAAAGAAAAGAAAACTGATGTGCCTGAAGACCGTAAGTATCAGCAGTGTAAGTTCTAAAGCTGCTTTGTTTCCTCCCTAGAGATGGCAAAAAACAAGCCTGTGAGCACAACTAGACTAACAGCAAAGGGACATGGAAGAAATTACATTTTAGCTATAAAATAAAAGGAAAAAAAAAAANGGCTTAGCGGCGAGCGGGCGCCTATGGGGCTGAGCGACTTGCGGCTGCGCTGGCTCTGCGAGGAGCGGTGCAGCGGAGGGCTGTCATCCCGGCCGGGGCTGGGCGACGAGCGCTGCCGCCGGTACGCCTTGGGCTCGGGCTTGTCGTCCCGGTAAGCTTTCGGAGGGTCCTTGTACGCCGACGGGGGCTCTTTAGCCGCTTTAGTCCGGCTCNNNTTTAGTCCGGCTCCGGTGCGATTTGCTCTCCCGGTCTTTCCTGCCGCTGCTGGGGGAGGCGAGGGAGCCCTTCCTGCGGCCGTCGCTGCCACCGCCGCCGCTGCTGCTGCTCTTGAGCCCCTCCCGGTCTTGGCTCCCGGTGTGGTTGTGGCGGCTGCGGGATTTGGAGGACGAGGAGGGCTCGGATGCCCCGCGGCCCGGTGCCGCCGTCCCCTCCTGCTGCGCCTTTTCCTCTCCGCGCCGGCGATGCTCGCGGTGCCGCTCCTTGGAGCGCCCGCTGCTGCTGCGGTGCTCCCGACGGGACCGGCCGCTTCGCTCCGCCTCGCCCCGCTGCCGCTGGGTCCNATTAAGATATTATCTACAACATATATAGGAGAAGATGCAAATTTATAGCAAGTGATAGAGGAAGAAAGCACCCTGAAACCGAAACTCCACTTTTCAGACCAAAAAAAATAATGCCCTCAAAGATGGGAAAAAAAAAGTTGGTTTAGGTATCACGGTTCTTTCTCCTTCATTTTTTGGTTTTGCTGAGTACCAAACATTTCATAAAAGAAACAGGTATTCAACTGTTTCTCTGCTTCATACAATGTACTTAGTCCCTTTAGAAAAAACTCCTTGAGAGATCAAAACGTCTTGAATTACATGTTTCAGAATTGTTACATTTCTCCTTCCTGACAGGCAACACTTTGTTGCATTTCACTGGCTCACTAATAAATTAGAAAACAGTACATTTACTGATTAATTCTACAGAGAAAAAAGTCTATTGATGTAATACTACTTACATTCTTAATCAGAGAATGAAAGAATTCCAAACAGCAGCTAAGAGTACTATCTTTTATTAGTCTTGATATTTGAAACCAGAGAGGAAAGAAAACTGTTACCTATGTCAGATTTCCAGGAATACATTTCATTCAGCTCACACAGTTTTTCTTGCCATGCTACTTTTCTAGGTGTTTCTTTCTGTCCCCTTTCAATACCCCCTTAATACAGAAAAAAAAGTTAACTTTACTGATAAATCAGAACCATCACCTGTTATCTCCTCATGTTTCTAAACTTGAAAACTTCTTTTCCTCTAAACTGCTTTAAGAGCAAGCTGAATCCATCATGCTGGTGGCTAGCTACACCTTACCTAAGTGCAAACAATTTTATAGCTGAAATACATACGGGTCTGTGAGCTGAAGAAGCAAACTAACTTTGTCAGTAACTTTTTAACAAGGCATAACACAAAGGGATTTATGAGAACACAAAGGCAAAACCAAGAAACCTGACAGCCCAAAGGAGGTTAAAACAACCACTGCAGCCTAGTTCTTTCTTTAACACGCAGGTAATGCTGGACTACTGACTAAGCACTGCCACCATTCCCTGCACAGCAGGTGTATTTGAAAAGAGAGACCTAAATTAAATCAACTGGCTTCACTACAGCCCTTCCAAGAGATTTAAAATCCCTTGGTAACATATACCACCTTGACAAAATACTTTAGCTCATGTTGCTCTAGCAGGCAAACATATAGTTCATTTCTTTAGGCCACTACAGTAATAGAATTCTTTCACTTGATACCTTATTCATTAATTTTATTTATTTTCTCTAGCCCCTAGTTCAAGGTTACATTCTATGTAGCTCTGCAACCAATCTCCTACTCAGGTGCTTTGCACATGAAGACTACATAACCTGCCTTACTCATTCAAGCTGTAAATCTTTAAATGGGTCTCCAATACATACTGGAAAACTCTGAGCTGGGCTTTTATTTGTTTCTTGAAAGTGCTTTAAAACCCACTATCTTCATATGAGAACTTGGCCTACAAAGAAATCAACTAGCAAAGGTCAAGTCAATTCAAAATCTGTGTTTTAAACACATTTGAAGTTACATTTTTCAAATTAAATTTCCTTTTTCAAATAAGGAAAGAAGCAGCAGCAGCAAGGAAAAGAAAAGGCACGTGAGCAAAATGCAAAGGCCAGCAATGTGCACTGGAAAAATTAGCTACTCAAAACAGTGAAAACCTAGAGTGGTCCATTCTAAATTCTACAAAATACAGTTTTACTGAACAAAATTAGATAGCTTTAAATTTAAAAAAATTAATAATCTATTTTTACTAATCAGGGGGAGGGGGGAAGTCAAACTCTCTCTTAATCCTTTAAATTCAAAGCAGTAGAATTCTTGGAATGGAAGTTATTTTCCTATCAGTGTATGGCACCATGGCTTCTCCATTTACTAGCTGAATATATATTTTACTGCTCTCCCTACACTTGTTGTGATTTTGCACATAGATGACCCACGTTTTGCAGAGCCTCACTGCTGCAGACTAGCTACCAATACAGACTGAGATGACTTTCTAGTAGCAAAACAAAAAGAAATCTTGTACCTTTACTATAAGCAGCGTCTATGCACACAGCAGCACTAGGCTCGTAGTGCCACACTCACTCACTTTTATCTGAGCAGATGGGTAGGTGTATCCAAATTTGGAAAAATGCGATTACTCATCTACACTGCTAACTGAATTAAATGTGTGATCACATAACATACGACCTGACTCAAGTTACAAAAAGTAGTTCTCTGGAAACTAGTTTAGCGTGAAATTGTAGGAAGCAAGAGACTGCGTCTGTTTCTTTTGTCAGCCACGGGGTTCGGTTGAGAGGTTTTTTTAATCCAGTCATGTTACCAGTAGAGAAATAAATCCCTCATACTTTAGGAAGAATTTCCATTTCAAAAATATGCATGTGCTACTGTAGAACAGCTGTGTTACCCTATCCACAAGAAAACAGACTAATACAGAGTAATACAAATCCACCAGCAGCAAATAAAGAAGTTTTGCCTGACAAGTGAATACAGCTCAATCAGTTTATCCAAAACACAAACTTTTCCTGCTATTATAATGGAAAAGGCAATTAGTCTATCATTCAAAGAGAAATCACCAAGCATGGAACATACACCCAAGAGTCTTTGCTTCTCTTTAGAACCCACAGCCAAACAACATCATCTAAAACCAGCAAAGTCAGTCCTGCAATTCAAACCTCACAGCAACCACGCACTGCTGCTGCTTCAAACAAGCAAAGCTGACTTCACTTGTTTCTCTTCAGCTGTTTACTAGAAGTTTCTCCCTAAGCAGCTCAGACACCTGGATTAAAAGAAATCACCACTAAGCTCTACATACCAATATAACTGGGTAATTTACATAACATTACCAAAGACACATATAAGAGGAATAAAATAAAAGGAGCAAAAAGACTTGCAGGCTGAAATACTCAGTCACATACAAAGTTCCTACTGTCTGGACATCATTACAGCTGGATACAAGCCCAGAATTAAGCCTTTAAATCATCCAGATGAAGAACACAGGTGCTGTAAGAAGCTGTTGCTTTCATGAAACAGTAATATTCTATTGAGTCTAAGGCCACTGTATCATTATCAAACAAGACAGCAAAAAAGTTCAGCATTTTGGTTGTAGTAGTACACAGTCAAGCAAAAAGTGATTATGACATAGTTTTGAATGGTTTAAAAAAACGTATAAACCCCTTCCTTTCTGTTTCCCCACTGCCATTACAATACACATTATGATCAAGTGCTGTATGGAAGGAAAAAAACACTGGCTTTCATTTCTCCAAAACAGGTAAACACTATCAACAACTGATTTTATCTTCACACTTTAGATTTCCTTTGTTTTCTAAGAAAGTGACATTTTTGCACTGAATGCCCAATTAGGACAGACCTTTCTTTCTACATATAGAAACCTCTCCTTTTCACTCAGCCATTCCAACTGCCCTCCTGTAAACCTGACAGTCTGCATTTATTTGTCCGCAACCAGTCAAAGACTGAACACAAATCACAATTCATCTGGAGGGAGGAAGAAAGGTGGGGAGCCACAAAGCTAACTCCTACAAACAGATCTGCAGATCTCTGGTACTCACTACAGAGTGAATACCAAAATCGGGAGACAAACTCTCACGCTTCAAATCACAGGCCCACTACCAACAGGAGCAGAACACGCCTACCAAATTCTACCACAGCTCAATCAGTCACTGTGTAAGACAGAAACCTGAACTTAACTGGGCTGTCAATCTGACTATCCCTAAATACTGAGCTGTTCCTAAATGCACACCTCATATACATAATTCTGTGCATCATTATTAGCTTTCTTATTCCAGGACATAACCAGCTACAGAAAATAATCTGATTCCTAGGGCGTTTAAATCAAACTATGCACATAATATTCCTGTTATGCCATTATTCAAATAATTTTGAAAGCATATTTTAACCACTTGAAACAGACTCTCACAGAAGAACAGCATGATGTTTTCAGAGCAATTACAGTATTTTCTTCTTGAAACACCCTACTGCTTACAGTACTATTCCATACAACCACACCTTTAGACAATCGCTATTCTTAACCCAAGGCACTTGGGCTCCATCTCTCTGAACAAAGTAGGACACAGCTCTGTTATTCTGCTCTTTAAACAGCATTTGATGCACACCCAGGACAGCAGACTCTTACCAAGAGCCACTGAAACACAGAACAGCTTTATCATGTTCCCTGGATACACTACAGGACACTCCAAATGGTGATCAGCACAAAGTACTTATTAAAAACACCAGAGAACGGTCCTCAGACAACCCACCAGGTAATGCCTTGTAAACAAAATTCTTGCCAGTGGAACAACACATTGCTGGATACCTTTAAAAGTCCAGACATGAATTTAAGTAGGTTTATAAACAACAAGACAATAGTAAGATTCCAACGTAGGAAATAAAAATCTTCAGTTATAAACACATCCTAAGCAAATACTTTTAAATTTCCAGTGTTCTTTTCTGCAGGTCAAAATATTCTGAAGTGCTTTACTTCCACAACACGGTTTGCATCTGTTTTGAAAGACCCAGTCCACACTTCCTCTCCACATAAAATTCAAAAACTCACGCAGTGCTGACCTTTACACCCTGAGTTCCCACTAACACTGAAGAAAAATAATTTGCAAGCATGCATTAATTATATACACGTGCATAACCTTACCAGGAAAAGAGCTTATGTTTTCCATAGGTTATGTAAAGTACAAGACAATTTATCAAAACACGACACTGACTCAATTTTCTTAGCAAAACAGAAAGCCCAAGTCCTTCTATAGACCTCTAAAAAGGACAAGAAAACAGCTGTAAACACAAATGGCCTGTCAGCTGGTTTTCTCCTTAGACTAGCAGAAATTAAACCAAACCCAGATATATTCCATACACATCCTATCTCACCCAGGAAGAGAATACATAAAAACGTACCACAGAATGTCTGCTCTAAGTAAACAAAGATTTAAAAATCAAAATTGGTCCTTAAGAAAACCTGTCCTCCCCAGGAGCATCTTCCTTCAGTCACTCTCATCTGAAAATGTTCTCGTGCCTTTTAACATTTAAAAGCCTTTTTCCAGCCAGGTGGTCTCCCACGGAGAGAAACCAGCCACAGAAGTGAAACAGGCATCCCTGTCTCCCTTTCTCCCCGAGACAGGACAGGAAGACCTTTGTACCTGTCCCTCTCTCCTGCCCCTCACCCCAGCTTTCTGTCAGCACAAGGGCAAGAGGGAGGGATTGCTGCTGGATGCAAGCCTCTCCGGCCTCTCCCGCATTCCTGCCCCAGTCGTTACTCCCCTCCTCCACACACCGGCCCCCCACCCCATCCCGCCTTCGCCCCTGGGCCCGCACTCACCGGATAACAGGGCTGTAGGGGCTCCGCGACCGGCGCCAGCTGCTGTAGGGGCTGGGAGACACATCCCCGCCGCGCTCGTACGAGCTGTGCCGGCTGTAGCTGGGGGGTCGGCGTCGGCTGTAGGGGCTTAGCGGCGAGCGGGCGCCTA
>VXBQ01004464.1:20758-41072 GCA_013400175.1 Phainopepla nitens
AAACCAAAACAAGGCTTTTCCGCGAGGCCCGAAGCCGCAGCTCACCCGGATTTCTGCCCCGTTCCCCCCCCGTGTCCCCGGTGACACCAGTGCTGCCTTCCCACCCGCAAGTTTTCCCTTTAAAAGTCAAATTTGACCCCTCCTGGGCGAGGTGGAGGGGCTCTAGCGCTGGTTTGCCCCCTTCACCCCGCAGAGAAAGCACAATTCCGACCCTTCCTGCAGCAGGGGGATGTTTTTAACCCACTGTGGCCCGTGCCCTCTGCCATCTCCTCAGGAACCTCCTCTGGAGGGGATCTGTGTCCCAAAAAAAGCCCAGCTCCCATCCCAGAGAGCCAAAGCACAGCCCTGAGCCTCCAGAGCTGCCTGCCAGGCTTTCCTCGGAGCAGGTTTATTGCTTCCTCATTTCAGAGGTGATGATCTAATGAGTCATTAAAGACAAACAAGAAATAGGAGAAAGCGTTTGACTTAGCACTTCTCCTTCCCAAAAAATCCTCTAACTGCAGAATTTTAAGCAGAGCGAGCCAGAGCAATTTTAATAATATTAAGCTTAAATTGACAGCGAAAAAGGGTGAATACAAAAGAGTAACAAAAACCCAAATATATATAAACCATAAGGCTTTGTGAAAAGAATATGATTAAGCTTTCAAAGTTATACATTGAAAATCCAGGCAGTGCCGGGAGCTTTTTCTTCCCTCCCGTGTAAGCACAGAACAAAAGCTGCAGTAATTCATCCAAAGGGACTTGGTGCTTTCTGGTTTCCGTGTCCAGCTCTGGGTGTGCTCTGGGCACGTGTGGCATCACAACTGGCACCTTCTTCTGCCAGGGAAACCAGGGATTAGAGCCCAGCAGGGCGAGCAGAGCCCAGCTCTGTGTGCCTTGGCTGCTCTCCCTCCGCCTCAGGTAGGAACCGTGGATATACAGTAAAAATACATGGGCAGTTTTACTGTACACATAAATGTGCAGTTTTACTGTACACATAAATGTGTCATTTTACTGTGCAAATAAATGTGTCATTTTACCGTGCAAATAAATGTGCAGTTTCACTGTACACATAAATGTGTAATTTTACTGTGCAAATAAACGTGCAGTTTCACTGTACAAATAAAGGTCCCCGGTGCGTTTCCTGTTAATTTTCATTATTGCAGCCGTGAAAACGAGAGCCAGGCTGCCGCCCAGGGCTGAAATTCTGAAATTCTTTAGCAGCAGCAGAGAGGCTCCGGAGCAGAGGGGAAGCTGAGGGGCAGGGGTGCAGCAGCAGCTCCCCAGAGGTCCCTGGGGTGGATTTCTGTCCCTCAGCAGGCTCAGCTCTGCCCTCACACTCACTTTGCCAAGCTGCACAGACCAGGCCGCACCACTGCACCAAAAAAAAGCCTTTTAGCCTGTGGTTCAGGACAAATCCCAGTGTTTCCCGTGGACAAACCCAGGCTGCAGGAGCTGCTCCCTCCCCAGCCCCTGCGCGGCGTTTGTGAAATGGCTCGATGGATCCCGGCAGGTCATTACTGGTTAATGATGGCATCGCTGATAATTGCTCAGCTCTGTCGCCTCTCTCCAGGTGAGGCCTGCGGGGTTTGATAAATTGTCACCTGGTGGCTGAAAGCCTAACAGGTTTGCAGTTATTTCCTTTGGTTGTTTGGTTGTCTTTAAAGGGTGGTGGAGAGATGAAAAGAGCAGAGAGAGTCTGTGGTGTACCTGTCCCCTCCTCCTTTAAAGTGTCACCTGTCCCTTTTCCCACACGTGGGGCACTTCGGGGTGACACTGCCCTGAGACACTGCAGGACTCAGTGAGCAACCGAGATGTGGCAAATAAACGGTAAATAATTAAGGATATGACTCCTACAGCGCTGATTTTTCACTGTCACATAAACAACAGCAACAACAACAACAATAACAGGCCAATATTGCCAGATACCAGGGGGATTAAACATCAAATTAATACTTAGCAAGGTCAGGATTAAGCAGAAATAACAGCTTTATGATTAGAGTCTGAAACTGCCGCTGATAATGACTGATTATGCTCCTGCAGAGGAAGAATTACAAGTACTTAAGGACAAATAACCCTCCCGAAGTTGCTGGCAGCCTAAAGCTGAGAAGCACGGACATAAATCGTCTGTGTAATGGGGCTGGAGCTTCGTGGACAGAGCAGGGAGGTGAGGGAGGATGTGAGTGGTTTCCAAGAGATAAAACACTTGCTTGTCTCCATGTCATCGCTACCAAAGCGCCGGGGAGGAGTTCAACTGAGCAAAAAAAAGATTAAAAAAAAAAAAAATCTTCTCAAGTCCTCTCTGCATGGGATTTGGAGCCCTTATGGCAGAGCTCTTGTTTGTGTGGAGTGATTTTATCTGGAGCTTGGCAGCATCTGTCTGCAGTTTCCAGCCCATTAGGTTGGTGTTTCTGGAGCTCCTCTGGGCTCCTCTCCACGGGCTGGTCTTCCACGGGTTTGTTTTCTCTGGACATGGCAGCCAGGCAGAGGCAGCAAATCTGTCCTGCTGGGTAAAGCTGGAAACGGGGAGAGAGACAATCCTGGGGAGAATCCCCACTCACTGCAAGGGGAGAGGCACAGAGCAACTCCTGGCAGAGCCCTTCACAGGAAAAACCCCAGTCAGGGCTGGAAATGGGGAAGGGAGAGATCAGAGCTCTGGTGAGGGCTGGAAGTGGGGAAGGGAGAGATCAGAGCTCTGGTCAGCCTGGAAATGGGGAAGGGAGAGATCAGAGCTCTGGTCAGGCTGGAAATGGGGAAGGGAGAGATCAGAGCTCTGGTCAGGGCTGGAAATGGGGAAGGGACACAGGTGTGGGGTGGGGGCAGTGACAAGTGAGGAGGTTGAGTGGGGAACTGCTGTGACAGAGGCACCAGCTCTCCTCTGCTCGCAGGATGTTCCAGCCCATGCACAAATGTTCTATTCCACACACAAATCCACCTGCTGAAAGCACCCCTGGCGCGTGGAAATCCCATCCCAGCGACTCAGAATAAACCACAATAGTAAAGCAAAATAAAGCACCCAACTGCTCACAATAAAGCAAATAAACCCGGGGTCCCAACTGCGCCGTTCCTCTGTGCAGGTTTGAAATCCAGCGTGGTGCTAATGCAGCAAACGTGACTTTGCCTGAGTTAGGCTCTCCCAAAGGCACGTTCCTGCAGTGATGGGGAGTGCTTTCATCAAATCTCCCTCACTGGTGATATTCCAGAGCCATCTGGAGACAATCCTGGGCTCTGGGCTGAGCAGGGAGGTGGGACCAGGTGGTCCCTTCCAGCCTGATCCTTCCTGGAATCCTTTCAGCTGGGATAATAATATTTGCTCAACTTATAAACAGAATTTTCTGGGCCATTATCGCAGAAAACTAAAACCCTTGTTGTACATGGATCCGTGTGTTTGCAGAAGAACCTGAGGGGGAAAAGAATCACAAAGATTTAACCAATTAAAAAAGAAATTTCATGAGGAAATGGCACTGGAACACATTTGGAAACAGATTAAACTCTTCAACACATTAGAGGGAAATCTGAGATGTGTGTGTGCCACATCCTCCTCGTCTCCCCTGCCACTCCACCACCACAGTGAGAATTTATTGTTGTCTACTCTGGGCTGCAGTCAGCCCAGGCTAATCCCAGCTGGTCTGGGCTCTGCAATAAAAATAAATGTTTAAAATAAACTTTTAGCACCACTGGAGTGGATACAGAATGCAGGAGATTCCGGGCGATTGGCAGAACCGAAAATGGTCCATTTAAAGGAAGCGTCCTTTGAGAGCGGCAGCCCCAGGCAGGAGGTTCGTTAAAACTGGTGACTAATTGCAGATTAATAAGGCGAGGGAAGCTGAGGTAACTCCTCGCTGCTCCTCCTCATTGCCCCTCCATCTGTCTGCAGGCCAGCACCAGGCAGAGATATTTTCGAGATGTCTCCTGTGATGCACCAGGCTCTGCAATCGAGATGAAAACAAGAGAGAGCAGAAAGAAACCAGCACCAGCTTTCTGAGGGAAGGGTGAGGCACCTGGGGCAGAATGGGGACCTTTAGGGGTTTCTGGTTTCAGCTTTCACCGGGTAAAGCCCCAGATTCTGGAAGCCACAGCTGCACACAGAAGAGATGATCGTGGCCCTGATGGGGTCCCAGCCCTTGTGCCGAGCTGCACAAGGGACTGGGGACCTGCAGCAGCCTGGGAGGGCCAGAGCTGGATGGAATTGTGCTGCTGAGGCAATAATTGTGCTGCTGAGGCAATAACTGTGGTGCTGAGGGATTAATTGTGCTACTGAGGCAATAACTGTGGTGCCAAGGCAAGAAGAGAAGCTCCACGCCAGGCTGGTGAGGAGGAAAAGCTGTTTCTCTGTTTGCTGGTGCCTCCCAGCTCTGGGATTTTCCAGCTTTCCTGTGCAGCAGGTTTGCAGATTCCATCTCTGTGACGCCTCGCCCTCCCTGGCTGATTTACTGCCCCCAGCACAGGCTGGCCATCGGGTTTGGCTGGTCTGGCTCCAGCTGGCTGTGCCCCTCAGAGCTGTCCCTGTCCCCACCCTCCTGCCCAGCCATTCCCAACCCCTGACCCTTCCCTGTTCCCTCAGAGCTGCTGTTCCCTGGGCTGGTCCTGCCTGGGAGAGGAGCTGTGATGGATGGATGGGCTCTGTTTGCCCCAAAATCATCCTGAACCTGACATGAGCCCGGCCTGGGGGCTCTGATTCACAGCCTACACGAGGCCTCCAGGAGCACCTCTCCCACTTAGCTGATCAAATGGAAAGAGAAGAAATTAAGTCTTCAATTAATCTTCCCCTCTCCTCCCCGAGGCTCGCCTGCTGAACAATTTGCACAGGAGTTTTCCAGGAGCCAGCAGGGAGAGGGAAGCAAGCTGGGAGAAGAGGCAGCTCAGATGTTTTGCCTAAACATCAACAAGAAGCCAAAGAGAAAAAAGTCCAGGTTGTGACTAAACAGGTTTTTATTAAAAGTTGATTTTTTTACTCTCTGTAACATTGATAACTATTAGGAGTTATTTTATAAGGATCAACACCTTGGCCTTCATCTGTGACCTCAAAATTAATGTTGGTCCTAAAGCTTGGCCAGCTTGAGCCCAGGTGAGGGGGAAGGAAGCTCAGTGGTGCCTGAGAGATCACCAGGGTGTGATGCCCAGAGAGGGGCAGAAAGTTTGGTCAAAAAACCAAACATCACTGCCAGTGTGGGTGTGAAACGGCGCTGAGCCCCCCTCGGCTGGAACCATGGAATATCTCCTGCACCTCTAGATGGCTTCCCAGCTCTGGGCACTGGGCTGGAATGGGGCAGGGACACAATAACGGGGTTATTCTCAGAGAATCAATCAGGGGACAGTCGGTTTGCTTGGCTGGTTGGCCGCCAAAGGCAATGGAAAAGAAGTGATAGGAAATACGGGCTCGGCTGCCGTCAGCAGGGTTAATGAGGTTACATAACTGCAGATGGCTGCAGCAGGCCTGGCGTGCCGTGGGGAGGGAGTGGGGCTGCCAGAGCCACGGGAACGAGCTGAGGGGGATTAATCTGAGCCCACAGAGCTCAGGGTCTCCCCACACGGATTCGATTTCTTTGATCTTAGTCGAGAGCGAGGATCGATTTTATTAAAAATGATGCAGAGCAAAAGCCCTTTTTCTCCTTTACTGCAGCTGCATCCTGCCAGGCTGTGTGAAAACAGCTCCCTGATCCCTGGAAAGTGCCCTGCTGGAACTCTGCTTTTGGTTTTTGTACCAGTTTGGGCTGGATTAGCCAGAAACCCATGTAAAACAGTTTCCTTTCTCCACTCCTGTATTACCCTCGATAATCTGAATGTTTTCAAGCTGAGAAATAAAATGCCCAAGATAAGCATCCCTCCACAAGCCTGAGAGCTGAGCTCTGCTGTGGGGATGGCTGCTGTTTAATTAATTACTTTGCAGATGTAAAGGGTCTTTTCTCTATTTAATGACCTCTGTGTGCCAAGCAGGAGGAAGGACAGTCCTTGTGCTTTGAGTGGGAAATGAAAAGAAGCCTCACCCAGAAGAGCTCCCAGCAATTCCTCCCCTCCCGAGAGGCAGCATCCCCATGCAGCTGGGTGAAGAGTTCTCCCTCCTGCCTACACAGCCAGGTAAACGTGGGCTGGCAATTAAAGTCCGGATTTCAAACTCTAAACGAGTTTGCCTTTGATTGCCGTGCGTCAGTCGCAGAGCAAATCATGTTTATTCATGACTCTGCCTCCCAACCCGCCCGGCTCAGGGGGAGCTGGTGCTCCCTCCACATCCAGAGCAGCTCCTAATTCCTGGCCAGCAGCCTGAGGTTCCTCTGGACAGCTGAAAACATCCAGGCTCTGACACAGCAGGTTCCAGGCCAGGCTGGGTGCAGCAGCCTGGGCCACTGGAAGGTTCTGTACCCATGGAATTGGATATATTTTGGGTATATTGGATATGTTTAAGGCCCTTCCATGCCAAACCATTCTGTGATTCCTTATTTCACACAGCATCCTCTTCGTGCCCCTTATCGCCAGGCTGTAGAGCATGGCATGGATGGGGAAGCAGCTTCTCCTGCTCCCCACACTCACTCCCCTTTATCCTGCACTGAAAGGGGAATGCTTCCAAAAGGAACACAAGCAAGAAGTGTTTACAAAGCCAGCTCAGCAGACCTGGACATTTGCTCTTGATTATAAACATGTGGTGGAACAGAAACCTGCTCAACTGAAAAACCCCGAGCTCTCTTACCCAGCCAATTTCCTTTCACAGGCTGCTGAAACAACAGCTTGTGGAAATTACTGAGGGCAGCCATGGGAAATCAGACCCTGGACTGATCAAAACTTTGCCTTTCATTCATATTTATATATTTGCCTTCATCTCCTCGGCTGTTTTTGCATGTATGTGTTTGTACCAAGGCCTGGGTTCCCCAGTTGTCGTTTTTCACACCAGATCTCCTGAGGGTGGGCAGAGCCTTGCCTTGCACTGATATTTTCTGCTCTGCTGCTCTTTGTACAAGGGGATGCACAACTAGACACTAAAACAACGCTCAGCAGCTACCAAAGGTGGGGACACAGAGGACAGGATGGAGCACAGGGTGAGGTCCGTGGGGTTCTCCAATATTCCTTCCGAGACTGGTGTAAAACAAAAAATAAAACCAGTTTGTGAGAAGGTCTGTGACAAGACCTGAGCTGTCACAGACCGAGCTGTGCCTCACTCCCTGCTTTGGGAATATTGGAAATGGAACAGTCTCAAGTGGCTGAAAATCTGCTCCATCTCAAGGGCTCTCCCCAGGTGGAATGCCGTCCTACAAACTTTGCTGAGAGCTTTCAGAGATCCCTTATTTCATACAAATTTTAATGGTCAGAACATTTCTGAGCCATGGAAGTCAATAGTGGCTCCCACTGGCAGGTTTAATTCTGGTCTTGGTGCAGCCACAGAATCTGCCCCTGGTGAGAGGGTGAAGGAGCCCCTGGGAAGATTTTTCCCCTAACCAAACCTTAGTCCTGATTCTCATTTGTGAAATATTTTGTACTTTGTGTGTAGCTCTGGTGCAGTCCTTCACACCTGCACATCACTCTCAAGCAATGCCCAGCAGAAAATCCAGATTCTGCTCCATTTGCTTGCTCTTTTGGAGAGCCAGAGCAGCAAAAGATGCCTTTGGTTTAGGTTTCTTTTTTTTTTGCAGCAGGCTTGAATCCTAATCCTTATTCTCCCAAGATCCACAGAGCCCATAATAAGGAGATATCACCCTTTATCCTCAAAAAATGAGGAAGAGATTTATCACTGGGGAGGTTTCTGAGCTGTCTGGCAACACCTGGAGAGATTTAGGGAAGTTTTATTGTGTTGTGACACAGAGAACCCTGATCCTGGGCTGGGAGCATCACAAGAGCACAACCCAAGGTGAAGCAGTGGACTGAGACTCGATCTGGGCAGTCCCAGAAAAGTCCTCTAAAAACCTCCCATGCCTTATTTTAATAACACACAAAAAAGTTATAATTTCTGTCATTTGAATTTCAAATCCAACAGAAAGATCTACCTGATGCTTCTATTTTAAAATGCAATTCTTTCTTCTCTTTTCTTTTCAACTCCTTTGCAGAACCAAACATCATGTTTCATCTCCAAGCACTGAGATTAAAAAAAGCCAAAACAATTAGTGGGGAGCTGATGAAGGTGACAGGGTCATAATTAGTGCTGTTCCTCTCCAGCATGTGTTTATCATGCTAACAGAACAAGTCACTCACAGTGCTGGAGTCATGAGCTGCAGGAGCACACATGCCTTGTGCAGCTCTCGCACTGCTGGGGCCGTTCTGCAGGGGGAAAAATGCACAAATTTAATGTTTTAAAGTGAATTAGAGAGGTAAACAAACAGGAATGACCTGGATGCTGCTGGTGGCTGAGTTAAACTGACATGGCACAGCTCCAAAATCTCCTGTTTGGTGTTTTGAGGGTGGTCCCTGCCAGGACAGGAGCAGTCCTGGTGATAATTCTGGGATGTTCCAAAAGAAGATGGGTTTGTAGCACCAAGGACTCTGCAGCATCTGCAGGGTGAGCACAGGGAGCAGGAGATGCTGGAGGCAAATCCCTCAGGAGCCCAAAACCAAACCGGGGGAAATCTGTTTAATTAAATACTTCTAAAGAACCCTTTGTAAATCCCTCCCTTCCACCCTCCGCACTCAAACGCTGGGTGCTCCTCGCAGGATTTTGCAAGGAATTGAATAATCTCCCTGAAACTACTTTGTCTTCCTGTATCCGCAGCTCAAAATGAGCAGCAATCACCCGGGGAGGACGTCCCTGTGAGAGCCCCTTGCTAATTAGGTCTTAAGTGATTATTTCCCTTCCCATCCCGCCCTAAATCTCTGTATTCCTCCTCCCGCGGTGTTGGAAAGTCAACTGGAGAAAAAGAAACAACCGGCAACCATTATTTGACGACACGCAAACAAATGTCCAGGAGGAGCAGAGCGGGTGGGAAATGGGAATTGTGGAAGCTGTGGAATGATGTTCACATGGAATGTAAAGCCTTGCTCTCAGACGGGATTAAAAAATCGGATGGTTTTGAAGAGATAGCGACATCTCTGCTCCAGGGTACATCAGCCCTCCACCGAGAGGCCGAGGGAAAGCTTTCCCTGCTTTTTAACCATCCTGCCGTTCGCTGCCACACCCCACCGGCAAACCCAGGAGCCGCTCGCTGAACAGAACTTCCCCTGGCGAAGTCCTTGTTTTCGCTAGGCATTTTGGCATTTGTTTGGCAGAAATCTGCAGGAGAGCGCCCTGAGCCATCAGCGATGGCTTTGAATCAGCCCGGCTCCCTCTGCCCCGCTGCAGGATGGCTCCGCATCGCGGCAATCACAATTAACGCAGTGCCATCACCGCCTGAACGAGCGGGTTTTGCCACTGCCTTGCCAGTGCAAGGCGATGCTTCAGAGCCCAGACCCGAGAGGAGAGCGAAAATCCAGCTCAGTGACACCTGCCAGCCGTGCCCAGGAGCCCGGCACCGGCAGCGTTCAGCCTCATGGGGACTGCTTGCTGCAGTGTGTGGGCAAATTTTAACGCAGGAAAAGTGGCAATAGGGCATCTCATCTCCCAGCAAGTTCTGGCAGCGCTGAGGCAATTCCAGCTCCTCTCTCCCCTCCTGGCTCTCTCACGGGGCTGTTTGGAGCAGGAGCAGAGGATGCTCCAGGTTGTCTCTCGGTGCAGGCACAGAGGCTCGGGGCAGGACACGGTGCTGGGGCACTCCAGAGCTGCTCAGATCCCAGGCAGCTCCTGCTGCTGGATTTGCTGCTGACAGAGCTTCGTTTGCCAGAGCTCTTGTGCTCCTGTCACCTGCCTTCCCAGGGATCAGCCACGCTGGGAACTCTCTGTGGGAATCACACTGGAACAGGGATCAATTCTGGATCGATGGGGCTGTCTGACAGCCAGGACGGGCTCAGGCTGACAGGACAGCCACAGAAGAAAGCAGGACTGGGGGTTTGGCTAATGAAGTGGAAAGGTCAGGCAGCAGGAGAGGTGACAGGCAGGGAAAATGCCTGGATAGACCCTGCAAAAGGATCTCCTGCTTCCCCAATTCTCCTGCTCCCCAAATCCCGGCCTAGCAGCCAGACATGAGCCGTGCCAAGTCCCACAGCTCTGCCACCAGCTCCTAAAGACAGAGCTTTCTCCTCTGTTGGTTCAATAAACAGCAGCCTGCTATCATATTTATTTGCTGATTGAATCTAAATTACAAGCGAGCTGCGAGCTGCAGAATGGCTCTGTGGAATTAGCAGCTCAATCCCGCTCTTTTTTAATAAGGATTCTGATTGCAGCAGTGATACATCCTGCAGGCTCCGCGGGTAAGCCTGCAATGAATTCGAAATAAAAGGAAAAAGCAAGAGTGGAGATAATCTCCGAGTGTCAATTTGCCTTTTAAACCCGATTTAGCAACTCCTGAAACAGCCCTTTGCTGGTAATGGAGGAACTGGTGAGTTGGAATGCTCTCGAGGAGATATTTTCCCCTAAACAAGCCGGGTTTTAACGCTTAACTGGGAGTTTCGGCAAAACTTAGCGAAAAGCCAGGTCTGGGGGCTGTCGGAGCCCCAGAGTCAGCTGCTGTCCCCTGGGCAGGACCTGCTCATCCGGCATTCAGCGCTGACCTTTCCCGCTTTTATTGGACAGGCTCCTCCGGGAGGGCTCGGCGCCGCAGGTGAGCGCTGGGCAAACACGGGCGAGGCTCCTCCTGAACTTTGCACAGGTTCCCCGAGGGGACGCGAGTGCGTGTGCCAGGGACGAGCCTCCCAGCCCTGTAACCCCTTCGGGGGTGCCCTGGCAAGAGGAGAACGCTGTAAATCCAACCCTCCCCCGTTCTCCCCGCGCGCACGCTGGTTATTGGGAGATTTCCACTGGAAAAGGTCCTTCAAACACACACCCACCGTAAGCAGCTTTGCTCGCCTCAAAGATGAAAAGGGTGGGGGGGAAAGGGCACAGTTTGTGGAATTTGCTTTGAATTTCCCACCCTCAGAGCATCCCCAGATCCTGAGCACAGACTTTTCCCAGCAAAATGCCCCATGGATAAAAAGCCATCCCAGTTCCGAGGAGAGGAGCTAACAATAGAAAAACGAAGTGCCAAGTTCACCTTCCTGCGTGTGACAATTCAAAAGATGTAATTTCCGTGTCAGTTTTTCCCTCTAATTAGAAGCATAATTAAAAATTACCTTAAAAAAAAAAAAAAGGGAAAAAAAAAGGAAAAAAAAAAGGAAAAAAAAAAGCAGTTTGTGCTTTCCCCCCTCACCCATTTAAGGCAACAAAATTCTTTGAAGATCGGTCTAAAAGCAAGATTGAGTCCTTTGGAAACAGAGCGAGCTGAACGCTTGGGAATTCAATTCTCATTTTGGGTGGGAACGCAGCGGATTGACATGAACTCTGTCAAGCCCTGCCCTTGTTTGCCTTTTTTGTCCTCTCCCCCCATTTATTGGCCAGAATTACCCAGGTCGCAGGGTAATTTCCTCTCGGAGCACAGCCCTCCTTAGGCACTCAGGAACTCAGCAGAGAGGGCACAGAGGTGCAGGGAATGAGGCAATTTCTGCTGCTCTTGGGCAAATTTGGAGCATCAGGAGACTGAACCGGGTTGGGTCGGTGTCAGTGGAAAATCCAGGGAGGTCATGGGCAGGAACTCATGCAGGGCACTTGAAGTGGAACTGAAATCAAAAACCTACACTGCAGGTAAATACCTAAAGTCAAGAAATTTGGATTTTCAAACCTAGTCTTCCTTCTCCCCATCCTGCATAAAATCATAAAGAGGAAACACCCCTGATGAGATACTCTGGAATTTTTATTGATTTCTGCCCCCTATGTGATGGTTTTACCAACAAACATGTGAGCCAAGGATGGAGAACTCAGACTTCAGGCAGAAAAAAGAGCCCATGAACGTTCACCCTGTCATGGGAACGGCCCCATTTCTGTGATGACAGGCAGAGCTTCAGAACACTCAGCTAATTACACGGTGCTGGTAATTATTGGTATAAAACCGACGTTAAAGGCAGATGAAAAGTGCTGGTGTCATTTTTAAGGCACAGAGTTACAGGGCTCAGAAATGTCAAGTCAAAATTTCGGTTTGAAACACAATTCCAAGCCTTTTATACATGTGTGGTTTTTCATCTAATGACAAGCTGGAGCCCTGCACTCAGAGAAATCACATTTCCAGAGGAAAGCTCTAGGTTTTATGGATCCAGTTCCTTCTTCACAAGGGCACGGCCACATCACCCCTCTGGCACCAGAGCTCTGTTTTAAGGGTTTTTTGGAATTATTTTATGTAAAGGGGGAAACCTGTTGTGTGCAGTTATCAGCTCTGCTGGGAGCAGCCTGGGCCAGGGGAAGGGGTCTCTGTCCATGGCAAATTGGAACGAGATGATTTTTAAGGTCCTCCCCAAGCAAAATCACTCTGAGATTGCATGTTTTTATGATAATACAGTCTCTCCCAGCTCCTGTTCAGCCTCACAGGTGGGTCAGGGCTGCCTCTGCCTTCAGCAGGCTGACAGCAGCGCAGAAAGAACTCTCTGTATTAATGTAAATTACACTTAATTAGTAAAAGATAGTAAACTTTTGCTATAGGCAAAGGGATACAAGATGGGATGCAACGTGAGCCATAAAATCCGAGGTACCCCACACACCAGGGCCATCTGCTGAGAGCAAGCCCTGCTCTAAAGACTCCGAGCCTTGATTATGCAAATCAGGGCGATTATTCCATCCTCAAGACTGCGGCAAGATAATTACCCAACAATAAATCACCACAACTCAAGCGGCTGCAAATGAATTTCAAGCTTTATCGCCATAATTGCAATTGGATGGTGGTTATTAACTGAGCAGGAGAGAGGACATCAGGCCCCAGAGATCCCTCCCTGCTGCCTGGCACTGAAATTGGGATGGTTTGGCTCTGCTCAGCCTGCCGGGAGGCTGCAGAGGGGGTTCATTGTCAGGAATCTCACTCGGCTTCTCCAGAAATTCAATTTTCACCTGCCCACTAGGCTGGTTTCTGGCTGGTTCAGACTCTGCCAAGGGCTGCAGCAAGGCACAGGGAGTGAATAGCAGGGTTTCAGCCAGTCCTGAGCCTGATTTTGTTCAAATTATCAGCGTTTGAGAGGAAAATCTCCGTCTGCCACCCAAACCTGGTTTGGTGGTGACTCTTAGCTGACTGGAGCTCTACAAGCTCTTGAGCATGAGAAAGTAAACCCAGATAAAATCTCAAAATAAAGCAAAGCAGAGCTCCTACAAAGAGCTCTACAGAACAGAGGGACAATCCCCAAGGCATGTTTTATCATGAAAGTTAAGAACTGTCATTTTTGGCTGCTTCAGGCTGCATTTTCTCTGGAAAAAGCCACATTCCAAGCGAGAAGGAGCCCGGCCTGGAATTCCCTCCAGCTGTGCTGCAGCAGGAGCTCGTTGGAGCTCGTTGTTCCCTTCCCAGCCGGAGCCTGTGGCACTCCAACAAACGAGGCGATGTTTCCTCCGAGGTTAATTTAATTTATGTTCAAACATAATCAATTATATGGATTTAGGACAGACATTTGTTGCACGTTTAGGTGATAAAGGATGAGATCAATTACAAACACGTTTACAAAGGAGGGAAATGCCTGATGGTTTGGGAAATTTAGAGATATTGAAAGTATTTGACGTCTATATTAACTCAAAGCCCTAAATGGGCTGGGCTTGTTTACATTGCTGCAGTCTTATTACAGGGTGAATTTTACCAGCTGTCTTGCTGAGCAGTCATTTAGCCTTAAACTATAGTTAAAACTGTCATGGTTTTAAGCAAATTATATTGCGTAAAGTAATTATTTCCCGAACTGCAAAGAGGATCCAGGTAGCTCGTGAATCTCATTTCTGAAAAAGAGATAGGAAAGCACCCTCCATGTGAGAGTCATGGGCTGGGGAAGGGTTTTGTGCTCCAGAAAAGGCCGAGCCAGCTCCATTTCGGGAGCTGAGCACATCTGGGTACAGAGCAGGCAGGAGGGGAGCAGATTGCTGCTAGAGCAGCCTGTTCCTTAAACGCCTTGACCATTGATCCCAAAACACCCAGGCAGAGCTCGTTTCCTTCCCAAAGTGTTCCCGCAGCAATAAACATTAATCCTGGTGATTAATACAGGCTTCAGGCTGGCTGTGTCTGAAAGAAAGCGCTAAAGAGGCATTTTGGGGGAAATAAACGATAGCAATTAAGGGCTGGGCAGGGTAAGGAGGAATATCCTTCATGTTTGATCTGGCAGCAGCATGCAGAGCTCTCAGAGAAGCCCAAAAATGCCCTTTGTGACCCATATTCGGGGTGTGCAACAGACAGCTTCCCTCAGAGAACCCAAAAATGCCCTTTGCAGCCCAAATTAAGGATGTGAAACAGGAAAACTCCCTCAGAGAACCCCAAAAATGCCCTTTGTGGCCCAAATTAAGGATGTGAAACAGGAAAACTCCCTCAGAGAACCCCAAAAATGCCCTTTGCAGCCCAAATTCCCTGTGTGCACCAGGCAGCCTGCAGCGGGATTCTCCGAGGGGCCCAAGAACTGGGATGTAGTGAATTATTTGCTGTAATCTATTCAAAGCTTTGTCTCGCAGCCTCCCAGCAGCAGACTGTGGCCCGTGGGTGGCTGTCCCTGGGGTTTTCACTAATCCTGAGCAAGTGCAGCTTCTCTGCCTCATTGAGAAGCCGCCTTTCCCCCGGTTCTGAGCCTCCCCAGCTCCCGAATTTCTCCCCAGCTCCCACTCCCAGCCGGGGTTTGGCTTCCCTCACGCTCTGGAGGATGTGTGTGTGTGTGTGGCACCAAGAAGGGCCCATCTGTTCCTCTCTTCTCTGCTCTTTTCCATCTCACAGCAAAACGAGGAATTCCAGCCCAGGACAGTCTCCTCCTGAGGGTGGGGATGGCGCTTGGGATCTGTGCTGCCCAAAAATCCAGCAATTAAATCCCCATCAGCACAGCACCAGGGACTGTCCACTGAGTGGCCACTACAGCAGCACAGAATTATGTCAATTAGGGATTTTGAATGCTGTTAAAATGCCTTCTTTTCCCCTCCAGAAAGCCACGTTATTTAATGCAGATCCTTCTGAAATCCCAGCATGACAGAGGCACAATGAGGAAAAACTCCCAGAGGGTTCTGGATTTTAGGTAGGGCAGGAGTCAGCTCTGGGCTCAGTGTTTGGCTGTGAGATGTGACAAGAGTGGCTTTGATCATCTATCAAAGTGTTGTCAGCCTCCCCCTGGGCCTCGGGGAGGAAAAATTGCAGCTGGAACATTGATCAGCATCAGAGATCTGTCAGCACCAGCCTCAAAAACAAACAGAAAACTGCATGTACCTGCACGAGGTGACAGTGCCACCTCCCTCTGGGACCAGGCAGAGGAGCAGGACAAACTCTCCTGTGCCCTGGGGCTGTGGGGACTCTGTCCCACTGAAATATTCCCATTCCCTCTGAGCCAGGAGCACCCTGAAGTCAACGGGGGGCTGCTGCATCACCGAGCAATCACAATTAACTCTAATTACACGCCTTCACTGGCTGCCGAGATTTGCAAAAATAACAAGGAGGCAAGAAAAACAAAAAAAAACACCTCAGAAAAGGCAGGAGAGAGGCTCTTGCAATCCAGGTGAATTTTTCCAAGCTGATTGCCAACACTCAAGGTTCCCAAGGGCCTTTGTTAGCGGAGAGAAAGCACAAGGCAAGGAGATGAGGAGAACAGGAAGACTCATCTCCTTCTGTCTTTTAAAGTAACCTAGCTAGGACCCACAATTTGGGACACTCAGACATTTGGGGGCCATCACAGCTTGACATTTCTCTGCTTCTATGGTGAGACACAGCTCTGACAACACCTGAGCAACCCCAGGGTGCTGGAACAGTGAGGAGCTGAATTTCCTTAAGTTGAATCAGAATTAATAACCTACGCTTGGCCAGGTGCTTTGAAATCCTCCTGCTCTTGTCCTTATCTGTCCTGCAAAATATTGCATTTGGGGAGACGAGAAACAAAGGCCCTGCCACGGAATCCCTTTCAGCAGCACATCTTTTATCCTTGTCCACAGCAAGGAAATGAAGAGAGTTTTTCAGTTTCCAAAAAGCTGCAGTGAGAATGGAGGGTGTGCTCTGCCACCCCAGTGTGCACATCCCAACCCTTCACCCACGGACAAATCCCTATGGACTCTCTGCTCCCAGCCTGGGTTTGCTCTCCAGAGAGCTCACCCAATGTTTTTATAAACACCCCCACAGCAAATTTTGTTCTGTTTGAGTATGCACTGACAGCATTTCCCCAGCCAGATCCTGTGGGGATTGCACAGACCAATTTAGAGGATAAAAGCAATCATGAGAAACGGCTATTGATTAAAAAATACCAAATATATGTCAACTCCACGCCCATGACAATCCAAAACTCTGCCCTAACTTTAGGCTAAGACAGAGAAAAGGCCAGAATGTGCCCAGTGCTCCCTAGGAAATCAGTGGCAGGGTAGGTCAGATCCCTTTTCCAGGCCTCCCTCTCAGATTAGAACTTTCTGGTGATTGCTTTGGGAAAAAAACAAATATTTTGTGCCCACTATTGGCATTATTGATTCATGGGAGTAACAGCATCCTCCTGGCCCATCCTTGGGAAAATGCAAGGAGGGGAGAATTCATTTCCTTCCCAGAGATATCAATACCCATCTTGGCTCCTGAAGAAATCTCACACTCAAGACTATTGATTTCCTGCACTTGAAATGAACTGGTTCAGTCAATTCCAGAGCTGTGTGAACAGATTGGGCCCTGGGTCTAACACCCTGGGAATGCAGCAGCTCTGGGACACCAGAACCTCCTCGGGGGTCCCAGGGATGGGGGGAAACACCATGTGTTCCACAGCTGCCTGTCCACAGGGGCTCCAGCAGGGGAGGACACTCCAGGCACCTCCTTCTGCAACTCGGGGACCCGAAAACGGCAATTTTCTTATCTGGGGAGACACATTTCATTGGACTTTGCAGCACTCAGAGCACAAGCCATGCCCTCAGATCACCAGCTCCTGCTGCAGCCCCTCGTTCTCCCAGCTGATGGGTCAGTGGCTCCATGAAAAGCACAGCACATTTGATGGGAAACTTCCTGATGGGCTCCAAACACATCTGTGTCCACAGCCTGCATTTCCCAGGGCTGCATTTAACATCATGCAATTAACAGCCAGCCTGGGCACTTCCTCTGGCAGGGCTCAGGAGCTGCCACACCCCAGCGCAGGGCACAGGGAGAGAATCATCCCCCAGAAGCCAATTCTGACCAAAATTCCCTGAGCCTGTTCTGCTGAGCAAAGCAAAGGCTCCCTCCACGCTCCAAGTGTGCACAGGGAGTGCTGCTTGTTTTGGCAGAAGAGATGAGAAAGCCGCAGAGCATTCGAGTTCAGAAGGCTCATTATGACTAATCTGCCTTCCTGAGCTGCAGGTCTTTTATTCCAGAGTCAGATATAGGCCTGCCCTGGGAGGGAACATCTGCAAGGGATGCTAATTTAGATATTTGTAATGAAGATGGCACAACCTGCAGCCAGATGAGTCTGCAGCAGTGCTGGGAGGGAGCAGAGGGTGGGAGAGGAGCTCTGCCAGCTCCCAGCCAGGTCTGCACCCTCTGCTGCTGCTGGAGAGCCAGGCTGGGCTCTGGCTGGGGGAGTGGGACTTGCCTTTTCACCCCTCAGTGGGATTTAGCATTTCAGATGTGAAATTTGGGGTGGGCTGTGGGTGCTGCAGAGAAAGGTTGAACAGCCTGGGCTTATTGCTGCATTTTCCTCACTCTCCTCCTCAGCTGCACGGCGCTGAGCCTTGCATTTCGGAGCCTGAAGAGCTGGTGTTTTGGAGCATGTCCCATGAGTTCACAAGCACCCTGCTCCTGCACTGAAACAGTTCTGCACCGTTCTGAGCTAGTTTTTCTGGGTTGGTGGGGTTTTTTTCACTTTATGTGGTACCTGAGCAACACTTAGGAGCGTGCGTGATGCATTGTACCAATTAATCAGTGTTAAAAGGTTTGGGTGGCTCTTGTTTATACAGGAGGAGGAACTGGGTGCAAACTGAAGGGGTTTGCTCTGAAAACCTTCCTCATTTTTGTACTTATTGAATGGTGGTGCCAGAAAGAGACAGGCCTGACACAGAAAGCAACAAAGTTGAGATAAACTTGCAGGGAAGTTCACTCTACAGTTCAGGCCCTTAAAACAACTCTGCCTTAACCCAGAGGCATCAGAAACGTTTCCTCTCCAGCGTTTGTGGCCAACTGCTCCTCGCATCAGAGACATCAAACCATCGCTCAAGACCCCAGCGTTCTCTCCAAAGCTTTCCACACCAGCAGCCCGTGGCAGAGCAGCAAAGTAATGAATGCTCTCGTTGTCAGGGATGACATCCCACTGGCATCTCCCCTTTTCTGTGGCGTGGTGCAGTGCAGGAGGCAGCTGATCTCCTTCCTCTCCCCTGCTGCCCTGAGCCCTCTGTTACAGCAGCAAAATAAGAGCACTTGGTAAGGAAGTACAGAGCGTTCAGGATATTTGACAATATTTGCCCCAGGAGCAGCACTCCACAAACCAGAAAAGCCCTGAAAAGAAAAGATTTTGCTCCTTATGAGAAGGCTGCACTCGTGGGTTTGAAGTTTCATTTTGCTTTGGGTTCAGGGCTGGTTTTCTTTCATCCCTCAGTTTTTCTTGTTATTGAGCTTTATTTTCTCCCGTGATTCATCTGACTCTAGGGCATTTATTGAAATCCTTGATACGAAATGCAAGGGAAATGAATCTCACTTTAAACTTCCTAAGGACATCTCCATCACCTGATTAAAGTCTCCTGCAGTTTTTTCCAGCTCTCCCCATTACAGACTCAGAGACGAGGTGCATTTCTGGCACAGGCAGATGTGATTTGTAGCACATCTCCCATCAGACCAGCCGTTATTTTAATCCATCGTTTTCCAAGGAAAAGAATAAATGCTTCTTTTCTTTAGTAGGACTGAAAAAAACCCACACAGAGATGAGTTTTACAAGCAGTTAAACTCTGTAAATCAAAAGGCTGAGGCAGATGGCAAAGAGTCAGTGAGACTCAGAGCTCGTCCATTAAACACCTCACTCAATTCTCAGTTATTAAATTGCTCTTTTCCTGACTCAGATTGGAGTTGATTTTCTTATGGATGGCTGAATGGAAAATATTCCTGTGATACAACTGGAAGCCCAAGGAGTCGAGGAGAGGACAGGTTCTTCTTGGCCTCAGAGAAAGTGTAAACATCTCAAAGAAGTCTTGTCCATCCATTAAATATATTTATTTTGAGGCAAGCAAAAGCATAAGAGAACTTTTGCTATTCTGCTTTCCAGACGAAATAATTGTTCTATGCTAAGCTCACTTGGCTCCCTTGGCACTGCAAAACTCCCATAAATCGGATAAAAAGGAAATTATTGCAGTAACACTTGAAAAGTTCAGGAGAATTCAGTCTGACCTAAGCACTGAAGATGACTCAGAAAGTCAAGAGTATGCACACAGCAATTCAGGAATGCAACATCTCAGAAGATTTAGGGTTCCAGCACCCAGAGAGGTTGAAAGCAGCATTTGAGATCCAGTTGTTTGGAGAAAACCCCCAGAAACTGAATTTCTTTAAAGCCTCACCACAGAGATGGGTTTCACTCTGTTCTCTCCTTGTCTAGGGCTGTTTGGTAATACGACAAATACAATCAGAAAAGGTTTTGAGCCATTACTGGAAAAAAACCAGGAGCTTTCTTAGGAAACACCCTTCAGATTAGGGACTGCTAATGCCCTGCAAGTGAGCTGGTGTTAGGGATATTAAACTATAAGAAGATATTAAAATATTGCAACAGCAGCCACACTTTCAGGAAATGGTTTCTCTTGGTATTTGAATTGCAAAGAGATCTCTTTAGCAGCACAGCGAGTGTTTAAACAAGGAGCGCTGCTGAGAATTCCAGGCGGGGGTTTTTAGCAAATCCCCAGGACGTGCTGGGACCGGGAAGGATGCGGTGCCCTGCTCCCTTCCACCGGAGCTTTACGAGCTGTTAACAGCGGCAACAACACCTCCAGCCCACTTCCTCGCACGGAAATCCGTGCTGGGGGGGCACTCCATGCATTCCCTGCCGTGCCAACAGCTGGGCACACGCGGGGACAGCGCTAACCTCGGAGATCGGAGGGTGCCAGTGCTCCGGGAGCAGGTGGAGCATCCTCGGCCGAGCATCCCCGGCAGATCGTCTCTGACAGAGCATCCCTGGCCGAGCACCTCTGGTAGAGCATCTCTGGCAGATCATCCCCGCCTGAGCATTCCCTGCCCGAGCATCCCTGGCCGAGCATCCCTGGCCGAGCATTCCTTGCCCGAGCATCCCTGGCCGAGCATTCCCTGCCCGAGCATCCCTGCCCGAGCTCTCCCTGCGCTCACCTGGGCGGGTGAGCACCTGCGCGGGGCAGGGCAGCCCGCAGGGAAGGGCTGCT
>VXBQ01004464.1:47472-62893 GCA_013400175.1 Phainopepla nitens
GCTCTGAGCTCTGTGGCTCTGTGACTCTGTGGCTCTGTGACTCTGTGGCTCTGTGGCTCTGGGCTTTTATGGCGAAAGCACTTGGAGGAAAAAGGGCTCTGAGAACCCAAGTGGCTGTAGCACAGCGAGAGCTTGGGTGCCACAAACAATTCTGGAGCAAGATCAGAGGAAACTGGGTGGATTTTCCTGTCCTTGCTGCCAAAGAAAGTGTGCACATAGAGCAAATGTGGTGGGGTGAAGCAGCACTTTTAAAAAGATCTGCTTTTGATACCCCAATGCTGGTGCTGGAGAGCTGAAAGAGCCAGGCCTGGCTGAGAACTCCTCAGCCTAAACTGCTCCTGCTGGAAGTCAAACCAAAGCAGCATTTGCACAAAGTCACTGCTTCTCTCCTCTCTTTCTTTCTTCCCCCCAGAGCACAGGGGGTGATTTCCCTGCCAGCACACCTTGCTCAGTGTGAGGGCTCTGGGTGCAGGGCTGCTGGCAGGGCTCGATGTCCCAGCCTAGGACTCACTCCTGTTATAGAGAACTTGCTAATTTAAAAGCCCTTCAAGATGGAAACACCCCCCACATTCACACAGATAATGCTGAACAGGAAAAATCCCTCATGTCCCAGCACATGAATCCACTGCCCCTTTCCCATCCCTGGTCCCACAGCGCCAGCAGAGCCCAGCATCCTCTCAGGAGTCCAGCCTGCATTTCCTGTCAGATGTTTCACCAGTGAGAGCAGAAATCCACGTGCACCAACCCATTCCGTGGGAGGATGTTTATCTACATGTGATGTCTGGTGCTCTGCACTTGCCTTTTTCATCCTTTCCGAGTGTTATTTTTGTTTATCTCAAGATTTATTTTTTTTTCTCTCTCAGTGTGAAGGAAGAAGCAATTAGGAAATCACAACCCTAACAGAAAATGACAAGGAGGGATAATAATAATAATAATAATAATAATAATAATAATAACAACAACAAAGTCAAGATTCTTTGGGGCTACACTTTGCAATTTAATTTTTACCACTGAATTTCTGATTTAAGAGGCCTCAGAATCACAACCATGAAAATTTAGCTTAAGAGACATTGTTTGTGGAGACAATAAACACACTATAGAAAAAAGAATGAAAAAAAAAAACCCAACAGGCAAAGCAATTACTAAAGAGAGAGTTCAATAACTTGCACATGTCCATCAGCTTTCAGTATTCTCATAAAAATATTATTCCAAGACATCTTTAATGTGTCAGGTGGGAGAACACAGTGACCAGTAAGAGTGGATCTGATTCCTGATGCCACAAATAAAACCAAAGTCTCAGGAGCAAGCCCTGATTCCAGAGCAAATCACATCAGTGATTTCTCAGGGATTTTCTTCCTGGAGAGAACCACAGGCTCAAGCACTGGAGCCTGAGCATGTAGAAGAGAATATTTATTTTAGGATGACCAAGACCAGTGCCTGCAGGAGGCTTTTCTTGGGCTTCTGGGCCTGTTTCACCTCCAGCAAGTTGGGCACCTGTCTTCAGATCCTGATTTTAGTCTCTGCACCCTGTGATTTTTATTGCTGATGAATTAAACAGCCCTAGTAAACAGCCCTGGGAACGAAATAGCCTGAACTTCCACAATAATTCGTGCCCAGCACCTTAATTAAAAACATTAGAGCTCCTTGTAACGCTTCATCTGAAAGAAAATCTGCTCCCTGCCAAGCAGGGGGAAAATATTCATGGCTTTCTGGAGCCCTGCTAATGACTTTGTGGATTAAATGGAAATCACATGGAATTCAGTGTCTTGGTCACTGGACTTAGGAATTGGGTTCATTATGGATGGAGTGTGCACTTCCCAGCAGGCTGGAAATTTTGCTGACTGTGTAAGAGTCAAATAAAATTTAGGAGAGCATCAGCTGAGTGTGTGCAGTGATCCCAGGCTGGGACAGAGCGAGAGAAATTCCTCAAATCAGCCAAAAAATGGAGCACTGAAGGTTCAAATTTTTTCCCTGGCTGGGGATTTTTCAGTGATGCCAACAACAAGTTTTGTGGAAGATGGGAAGAAAATATTTGTCTTTCCAAGGTTTGTTTTTTGGGCAGGATCAGCCCAAAACCATGAACTGAGCAAGGGATCCTCTGTCAAGAGGAAAGTTCAATCTGTTCTTGGGCTATGCTCCACACATGAGCTGTAGCTGCATCTTAATGAGCTTGCCTGAAATTTAATGAAGGCTTAATGGGAGAAGTTCAGTTTAGTGGCTTCTGCTTGGTGAAAACAAGAGAAAACCTTAAACCGCTTTTGTAACATTTTGGCTCAGGCACGGTCAAAATAGCCATGATCTCACCCGGAAATAGCTGTGAACTCACCTGGAAATAGCCATGAACTCACCTGGAAATAGCCATGATTTCAGCTTGAAAATAGTCATGATGGAAAATAGCCACATTTTCATCCAGAAAACAGGAGGTACCACACGTGATGGAAGCAAAATCCTCCCCTACGGAATTCACTAAATGTGAGAGAATTTAAAATGTTGTGTGGGACCCCTCTGCTCTTGGGAAGTTTGACTGACCAAGCAAACGATTCCAAAGTCCAGGCAGGGAAAAATATTCCTCAAAAGGTTCCCCAGAAAAACCCACAGGGTGACCAGCTGAGCATCTTTCTTAGGGAAACTGCACGCCCTGCCTGGAAGCAATAATTCTTCCAGGAACATGAGTTTTGTGGCAAAACAAGGAGCAGCAGAGAAGAGAATTTGTGGCTCTGTGGGTGGGAAGAGCAGAGCAGAGAGGGGACACGATGATGCAGCAGCGTCAGGGTGGAAAAACAGAGCAGGGGGGGAACGAAATATTGCAGATGTAAAAGGTAATGAGGCGCTCTGTGCGTCTGGAAGCCGCTCAGGAAGGTCAGACCAAGGAGGTCAGGCAAGCACTTGTCATGGAGAGCCCCCGGGGCAGAGCAGGAGCCGCAGGATTCTCCAGGGTAACAGATGCTGATTTCCAGAGCTGCTGATCCAGCACAATCCCTGCACGGCTCAGTGCCCACGCTGGGGCAGCAGCTGGAAAAGGACGAATCCAGAAGTGCCCTCTCCTCCCCTCCTTTTGCCTGCCAAGGTGACAGAGGTGGGTGCTGGCAGTCAGGATTTGAGTAGCTGGGCTGGTTTAGGCCAGGGATTAAATGATTAAAGATCATTAGGATTTGAAATTTGAGGAGAGCTGGATGGAGGAATCCTCAGAGCCTTCTGGCCTTCCCTCTGAGACTGGAGCCTGGCTCTGTTCCTTCGCCACGAGGGACAGGACAATAATTCATGCAGTGTTTTCCTGGAGTTTTCAATGCAGGGAAGTGGCACTTGGAGCAAGGGGAGTCACGTCAGCGCCGTGCTGATGGACACATTGATGAGGATCAGGGCTGCTCCAAGGGACTCGGTGGCAAATCTAGTCATGGATGGTTTGGGGCAAACTCCCACAAATCTGAGGAGAACAGGATGGGAGGGAAAGGGGAAAAAAGAGCTTTCCTCTGGAACTCACTGCTTTTGGCAAACATTTTTGCAAACAAGCTCAGGGGGAGGAGTGGCAGTGGAAAGAGCAGATGTTCAGTGAGTGCTCGGTGACATAAGTGGAGGGCAAATATTTGATGGCTTCAATCTGAATTATTATTATTTACTTTTAATAAAGTGTGGCTGAAGGACTCAGGAGCTGCAGTATCCTTGTGCCAGGTGCTGCATAAACATGGGGAGCCTGGCTGGAGGGGAAGCAAAAAGGGTTTGTTCAGCCAAGGAATTAACACAACCTATTGCTGCAATTAAATTGTTTTACACTTCAAATGCCAAGTAGCAGAATGTGAACATTAGACATACAAAAACAAATAATGAAAAAAAAAATTCCTTAAATATTTGCCACATTTTTTCCAGTGCTTAAAAGTAAATATTTTGTTCAAATTTCAACCACTTCTGTACATAACTAAGGGGGGTGGGAAGTGAAGAGATTCAACCTTTCCAATTCCTCCAAAAGAATACAATCGGCTGTGTGACTGATGAAGGGTTATTTGCAGACACTGGTGGATGATCTCAAGCACAGCACAGATTCTAAAGGAATACAGATCACCAGCATTCATGAAGCTGGGAATTTATTAGATTAGTCAGAGGCTCATATCTCATCAGGGAGATTTGGCATTAGGATACAGATAAAGGAATTATGAGGAGAAAAAAAGGGCTTTCGTAGAGAACAGGATGTTGAGTCTATAGTAATGCAATATTTAATAAGAACCAATATCTCCCAGGCTGAGGAGCTGCCTCTGACAGAGACCATCCCAATGTGAGAGCACAGGAAAGGAAGAAATCCTTCCCCTTTAGCCACTGAATATCAGGGTGTGCCCAGTATTGCTGGATGTGTGTCCAAGGCTGAAAGCACAGAGTCAGAAATGATTTTTAGAAAGCCTTTTCTGTCCATCCTCTCCAGCTGAGAAGGGCTCAAGTGGGCTGTGTCTGGAGCAGCTCCAGCTTGAAAAATTCACCTGCTAAAACGTTGCAGAGATTAAAGCTTGCCCTGCACCCACAGATTCCTAAAGAGCAGGAGGAACCCGAGGCTCTGCTCCAGCAAACTGCCAGGCTGGGGTCAAACCTCTCCTGAATTCCAGGTGGGCAGTGCTGGGCTTTTCTGGGAGGAGATTGTTGCTGAAGGGAACTATTTATACCCCAAAGTGGTCCTAAAATGATTATTCATGACAAAAACCCCAAACCAAACAACACAAACCTCTCTTTGCTGAAGTTCCTGGGTTTGACTCTTTAATGTGGTGGAGTGAGAAAATGCTAAAACTGGGGGATTTCTGATAAAACCAAAGGTTGCAAGTCTTGAATGAAGACAAGGCCTTAATCTTTAAATGTAAAAATTCCTTTAAAAAGGGAACCTGCATTTTATTAGCAGAAGGACAGGTTAAAGGAAGTTACAGGAGCATTCCTCCCCCTCTAGGGAAGATATCACTGAATTCTTCCCTTCCATCAGGACTTGTAAGAAACCTGGAAGGATGGGATTTTCAGAGGGCCTGAAAGCAGCAGGCAGTGAATTCCCAGAGAAATTCAGCCTTGGGACATCCTTCTGCAGAGAGTCCAGCCTGGTATGTGCCCTGGATTTCGACAGGGAAGGCAGGAGCACAGTCCTGGGGAAGGTTCTGCTCCATCACAGGGAGAAAGGACAAAACACTCCTTCCCTTTCCTTCCTGCAACACAAATTCAAACTCAGGCAAGAATTCCATGGGGAAAGAAGAGGATGATTGAAGGAGCAACACCACAAATGGAGAACTGAGAAATCTGCCTTAAAACCAGCACTCAGCCTGGAAACTCTGGAGTCACAAGGCACTGGGATTGTCCTGCCACCCTCTCCCGGAGCCAGGAAACCCTCCCTGCATTCCGGAGGAGGAGCTGAGGCTCCTGAGGGTCTCTGCTGCTGGGGAGGGGGTGAATCACAGCCTGGAATGGGTGCAGGGAGCTCTGAGCAATGCGATTGTCAGGCAGGGAAGGGCTGGGAACAGCAAATATCGTGGCATCAGCAAGAACAGCTCGGCTGGGTGACTCAGAGGCCGCGGTGGCAGCGGGGTGTTGTCATCCACAGAGCTCTCCCTGCTCAGAGCTCTGCTCAGCAGGAGGGAGCACTGGGATTAGGTGCTCAGGGGGCACGTGTGAACACCTTCCAGCAAGAGGATCCAATTAGATATTGTGCAAAACCAGAAATGTTTCTGAATCAGAAGTGAGCAATAGCTGCAATTAATTCATCTTTGATATCTCGGAGAGCAAAGGATCTGGGGAATGGGGCGCCAGGAGAGAGGCAGAGCAACATTTTCAAGAGGCTTTTGGAAGGCAGAACCGTTGGTTTGATGGATATGAAGGTTGCAGTGTTGAAATTAGAATTCAGCCCCCTAAAAGCCCCAGCCTGGCCAGGATTTTTGTCTCTAATTCTGCGCCTGTGGGTGCAGAGGTGGCCAAACCTCCTGCTCATGGGAGGTGCTGGTTCCTGGAGACCAGAGAGGGCACGGGGAGTGTGGAAAGAGGAGCTGTGCCTCCTCCACAGCCCGTGCTCAGGTGTAATTACTGCCAGGCCCTCAGTCACAGCTGTCACCTCCCCTGTCACCTCCCCGCTGCATTTGCGTCCACGACTCAGTGCCCGGGGGAGTCGCGTTTATTTAAAGCCACCAGGACTCTGCTGGGTGATTTCTGTGCAGCTGCTCCTGCAGGAGCCCAGGGCAGGGCACGGGGATTTGCAGCAGCAGCAGCAGCGCTCCCAGGTCAAGGCAGGATTGATATTTCCCTCATTCCCAGCCTTTCCTCCTCCTCCTCAGTGCCTACAGACACTGTCCCCTGAGCAGAAGTGAATAGGAAAAGGTTCTCACTCCGTGCCAGCTGTGCCACACCTTCCTTGCTCTCCAGGGAACCACGGGAGGAATCCACAGCACAAAAATCCACAAAACACACAGTGAAACTGCTCCAGAAGATGCTTTTTTTCCCCTCCTCCACAAAACCCCTAAAGAGGGAAATAAAGCAGCTCCTCAAACACATTTTCCCCCTTCCCTTTCTCTTCCACCTCCTCTCTACTCCAAAAAAATGATGTTATTTCCTTTGACTGGAATATCTTGGTTGCATTCCCAGTGGAGCCCAGCAAACATCTTGAGGACAGAAGGGATGTCAGTTTGACAGTTTCCTATGGCCCATTGATTCCAAAATTCCAGAGGAAAGTGACAATATTCAGGGAGGCAGTGTTCTGTGCAAATTCCACTTAGACATTGATTTCTGTGCAAAGCCTTTGGAGAGGATCTGTCTGTGAGCAGCCTCAGACGCCTGATGCTGCCATCAAACTCGAGGCTGTAACCTTGCGGGCCTGCCCTGCCCTTGACCCTGTGGCAAATCCAGATCTGGATTAGCTCAGCCACCCTGGAAATCTGTGGGGACTCTGGGTGGGAATTAGAGTGGCTTTGCTGCTGTTAATTCACAAGGGAATTTGCTCCTCTTTGGGCTCTTTCTCCCTCAAACCTCAACAAGGCCAGAGCCAGGTGCTGTTTGTGCCTTTCCCTGTGTTTTTGATCCCTTCCCTCTCCCTTTTCCCCAGGAAAAGGGGCAGGGAAAGGCCCTCCCTTTCCCAGCTGGCTCTTGAAGTTCTTCTTTCTTCTCTGCTGAGGAACTGTCAGCACTGAAATCAAAATTGCTCCTCAAAGCAGGACGGAGACACTCACAAAACACCTTACTGGCCACCAAAAATGCTTCCAAATGGTGCCAGTTCTGGAGCTGGAGAAAAGAAGGTTGTTTTTAGGATTGAAAACTCAAACTTTCCAAAGCTGGGAATTAACAGACTTGTCCATGTAATTGTGGTTTGTACCACAAGAATGTGTACTGGATACAGCCTTTAATTGTGCGATCACACAGTTTTAATTTTTAGCTTTTGGTGTTTAAGTTTCCCTATTTCATGCAAAATATTTGGAACTTTTCTTCTCTTTCATTTTCTCAAATTAAAACTTTTTTTTTTTAAATAGAAACACCAAATCTTTTCGTTTGTACAGCATTCAAACATTACCTTTTAACTTTCTGCATGATGCATATAAAGACAAAGATTATTGCTGTGAAAATAGTTCTATTTAAAGAAAAAAAATCTTGTGGAAGATAGAGAGGGAAATGAAAGGAATTTTGATTACTTCATCCAGGGGTTTTTACACCCTCCCTAACCACGACTGAGTAAATTGCTGATGAATGGACATAAGAGATGAGCTATAAATGACTCCTCCAACTCCACCAGGGAGCTGGAACAGCCTGGGAAAAGCTGGGATTGCTGAGCCAATCTCCCTGTCTGTGGCCTTTCATTTTTAAAGCCAATTTTATTCCTGCAGCCAGAGCTCAGAAAAAAAACAGCACCAGCCCAAGGGGCTGATCCTGCCCATCTCAAACCCTTCCATCCCTTTTACACTTCTCTATGTCCCTGCTTTTTTTTCTTTTTTTCCCTTTTTTTTTGTCCCACCCTGCATTTTCTGCATGGTTCTGCCTCCTCGAGATAGTTTTGCATTATGAAAGGGCAACAGGAGAAGAGAAAAAACTGTTGCTGTATTTAGCATTGATTTTTTCCCCTTCACTCTGAGTCACTGAAGCTAACATTTAATTAATTTCTGACACTTTGACAGCTCCTAAGAAGACATTTGTAGAGCTATCAAGTGCTGCTGATAGCACTGTCAGACAGACACTTTTTGAATTATCACCTATTAAGGACCCATATGCAACAAATTTCCAAGGATTATTATCCAAATTGTTCTCTGAATGAGAAAAGCACACAAAAGCTCAGTGAAACATAAAGAAACCATTGTTCCCAGGTGAATTTGATATTTGCAAATGTTTTGCTATTTTGATCACTTACGTGGTTTAATAAATCGAAGTCACTTTGTCTTTTATTAAGGAAATTAAGTGGCCCTGGTTTGGGGTGTCTGGGAGCACGGCCAGATTTCCCAGTGAGGTCTTTGTGGGGATGCAGCTTGGGAAACATGGAATATCTGATCCCAGGAAGTGCTGAGCAGGGAACGAGGCTGCAGAAACAGGGAATTGTTCAGGTGGGAAAAGCCCAGTGAAAGCAGCAGCACTAACAGGTTTAACACCCACGGGGTTTGAGCACTCCCAGCGATGGTGACTCCACCCTGCCCTGGGCAGCCTGTTCCAGTGCTTGACAGCCCTTTCCATGGATATTTTTTCCCCCTAATATTCAAGATAAACCTTCCCTGGCACAACTCGAGGCCTCTGTGAAAGGCTCAGGTGTTCCCAGTCAGGTGTTGGCATTTCCAGCTCTACCTGCACCCCTGGTTGGGTTATGGAGAGGTCAGGAATGATTTACAAACCCAGGGGATTCTCAAATTCCAGCCCAAGTTGCTTCTGCTGGGTGGAAATCCCTCCTCCAAGTGGGACACAGAGGTGGTGTGGGAATGTCCATGGTTACAGCCCTGCCCTGGCAGCTCTGCAGTGATCCCACCTGACCACGAGCTGGGACATCCTCCCCACGCAGCCAGGAAAAGCCTTTGGCTTTTCCTAGTGGCCAAACGTGCTGCAAGTCTTACTGCAAACGTGGAATTTACTTTTCATATCCTGGCACCAGAGAGAGAGACCCCAGAGCAGCATCACCCAGGGCTCCCCTCCACACTCCACGTCCTCCTTTGGCTTTGTTCACCTCCCTCAGCACAGAGGAGCTTTTTGTTGTCTGAGTTTCGAGTTAATGACACACAAACCTCTGTCCCAGCAGCTGAATTGCTTTAGGGTATTGTGACAGCCCAGAAAAGTCCAGAAGCCCCTCACAGTGGGTAAAAATCCACCAAAGCTTCCTTAGGTTTTAGGGAACTCCACAGAAATCCCATGTGTTTTTATATTTTACCTTTGGAGGAATGCACAGCACGTGGCCATCGGCCAGGGAATGTGGGGGGTGTTGCTGTGGTGACAAGATTTTCCAAGGAAAACCAGGAAAACCACGTTCCCAGTGCCAGGAGCTGCTGAGGGCTGTGGGGTGGCAGCAGGGCTGTCCCCACCATGTCCCCCTTCACTGTCACCTCACTGGGGCAATGGCAGAGGCAGCACAGCCCAGCCCTGACTTCAAAGCTGCTGCTGTCAACTTCCATCATTGTCACTATTCAGGTCTTGGGGTTTAAAATTTATTTATTTCACTGCTGGAGGAAAAAAAAGGAAAAGACAAAAGAAAAAAAAAAAACAAACCGACAAAAGGAATACAGCCCAAAGCCCCATGAAGCACATGGAAAATAAACAAAGTGGGTCATGGCACTTCTGCCCTGAGCTCTGCACACCTAACAGGGAGCAGGGAATGTCAGGGGACAAAAAAATCCCAGGCATTGTGCCTGACCCAGCTATAACACAGAGTAACTGACACACAAATCTGGGGGTGAGCTGGAAATAAAAGCCAGCTCCTGGAAGCCCTGCCTGGGTCAGTTCTGCATCCCGTTTCCAGGCACACATTTCAGCCGGGCAGGGAGAGCGGGCTGCAGAGAACCCCGCGGGCGGGGCAGCGCAGGCCTGACGCTTCCATTCTTATTTTCCATGCTGGCCTGTCCCTCGCCTCCGTGCCAGGGTGGGGCTGGCAGCTGGCACTCGGAGCCCCATGGATCCCCTCAACCTCTCGTGGTACGACGGGGACAGGAACTGGAGCAGGGCCCTGAACGCGTCGGAGGCGGCGCAGAAGCCGCACTACAACTACTACGCCGTGCTGCTCACCCTCCTCATCTTCGTCATCGTCTTTGGCAACGTCCTGGTGTGCATGGCGGTGTCCAGGGAGAGGGCCCTGCAGACCACCACCAACTACCTGATCGTCAGCCTGGCCGTGGCCGACCTGCTGGTGGCCACGCTCTGCATGCCCTGGGTCGTCTACCTGGAGGTAAGGGCTCGGAATCGCTGCCCTGAGGAGGGATGGGGAGGGTTTAGCACCTTGCAAAGCAGCTCCTGAATTCCCCCAGAAGTGTTTCTCCTTCCCTAAATATAGTTTTTTTCATTCCTTGAAGCGCAGGTTTTTTCATTCCTGGAATTGCCATTTTTTTCCTGTTTCTGAAATTGTAGCTTTTTCGTTCCCGAAACTGCCATTTTTTTCCAGGAGATGGATGTGAGAGCAGGTAGCTTGAAACCCCACTGCTGCTCAGAGGACTAAATGACAGCCCACTTGCACCAGAAATTCGTGGGGTCAAGAGGGAAAGGACCCCAATTTTGTGTTCAAAACTCCACCATGGGTATCATGCTAAAACCACATCAAATTTGTGGAGGTGGAAGGGACCCACGAGGATCATTGAATCCAGCAATAAAAAAAAAAACAAACCAAAAACAATAATAGCAATCAAGGCCCTGTTTCTGGAGGGCTGCAGGAAGGCAATTGTGGAAGCAAGATGGGAATCTACAGTTTTTATGTCACAATGTAGGGGGAGAAAAATCACTTTTCACACCTCAGCCTTCAGCACAAAACTATCCTGAGCTTCCAGTCAACTTCCAGGCACTCACTCATTGGAGGGAATGATAACACAGAGAGGAGAGCAGGGGAAGGAGCCATAATCAATGAAGTCCTGCTACAAAGCAAAACAAACCCACTGACGTGGCACAGTGCTAATTATCACTCGAGTTAATGATTGTTTTCATCCCGTGCCTCTGCCGAAGCTCATTAAGTGGCCACAGGCTGCTGGGAGCAGGCACTGCCTCTGGGAATTTTATGTCCTTCTATTCCTTTTCTTACCACGGCCCATTTGAAGCAAAGGCTGATGCTGCGAGGAGCTCCTGCTCCCCCAGGTCCAGCCAGAAGAATCTCTCAGACTCTTTTAGTTTGAAGGCAGAGGAATAAACCACAAATGATGCAAAATTCTCTCCCCTTTCTGGGCTCAGGTGAAGGGGTTGGTCAGGAACCATAGCTGCCTTGATCTACCAGCTGGGACAATTTTCTCCAGGTTTTATGTCACAAGCTTGGCCTAAAACTCAAAGTCAAAATGAAACACTTAAAAAAAAAAATCCAGCCTTGGTGCAAACTGGTCCTTTACCCCCAAATTTTGGAGGTTTCTCCAAGAGAAAGAGCTGCTGCAGTTCCCAGCTTCTCCCAAACCATGCCCGCAGGAAATTGGTTTTACAGAGGTTTGGATCTGGCTGGAAACCTTTGCCTTTGGGTGAATTCTCCTCAAAGTTCCTGATGTAACTGTCTCTTAAGTGCTTTTTTAATCACTGAGTATTCATCTGTCACTCAGGCTTCAATGCAGTCATTCTTCCTTCTTTATGCTGCCTATGGTTATGTATATCAGAGCAGAAATAACCGAAGAATAGATATCTTATTCATTCTATTTTCAAATGCAGTAGGGCTCTATTTTTGTTAGAGGGAAATATATTTTTTTTTCATCACATGTCAAACACAGCAGTCCGAATAATCGCTATTAAACTTAATTGGCAAAGTTCAGCTTCAACAGCAAGAGAAGTGAAGATAAAAAAGGCTACTGGTGCCTGGGAGTGTTATCATTAGTTTTTTGTTTTTAGCACATCTTGTAGAGTGTTAAAGGCTTTTCACTCTGAATAAAACTAATTGTGTTCACCGAAAATAAAAATATAAAGGTGAGGAACGCTTACCCCGATTTTTTTAAACTAAGAAAAGAAGGGAAGCTCCTGCTTGTCTGCTGCTGACCTTTGCTGGGTGTAATTGGAAAAATTGTCTGGGGAAAAGATGTAAGTACAATTAGAGGTGCTTGGGAGTTAAAATGAATGTATTTCCCTCCTCATTCTGCCTTGAAACGCTTCGGAGAGCTGTTTAAGCTCCTTTATCTTCCCTTCTGTGTTGGAGGAGCCTTGTGCTCCTAGAATGTTAGCCCGGGTTTGCTGTTGAGGCTGCCCAAAGCCACAGAGAGCAGCAGGGTGGAATTTGGCAGGGTGGAACCACACCAGCCCCAGGGATTGCTCAGCAGCCCCAGGGAATGGCTCAGCAGCCCCAGGGAATGGCTCAGCAGCCCCAAGGAATGGCTCAGCAGCCCCGGGGATTGCTCAGCAGCCCCAGGGAATGGCTCAGCAGCCCCAAGGAATGGCTCAGCAGCCCCATTCTCTCTTTGCAGGTGGTTGGGGAGTGGAGGTTCAGTCGCATCCACTGCGATATCTTTGTCACCCTGGACGTCATGATGTGCACTGCCAGCATCCTCAACCTCTGTGCCATCAGCATTGACAGGTGAGGGCTCTGTGCCAAACCCGGGGTGCCAAGTCCCAGCTACCTCTGTGTGGTCACATTTTACCTGGGACTCAGAGGCTTGGGAACGGTGGCAGTGTTTTGAAGAGCAACTTAAAGGATGTGGATGAGCTCTGAGCAGGCAGTTCTGTCAGCAGGCACAGAAATGCTGCTCCTGGGAACGCAGCTGGAATTGTCTGTGTGTCCCCACGAGTCTGGTCCTGCTGTCTGTGCTCTGGGGTGTGCAGCAGGCGTGAGGGGAGGGCTGGGGGAGAACGCCGCGCTGAGCTGAGCCAGCCTCACCCCTCCTGCCGAGGGACACGTGAAATGCGCCTTGCTGGGCAGGGGCTGGGTGCAGTGACAGCCCCGGCAGGGTGACAGCAGGGGCTGGCTGTGTCCCCTGTGTGTGTCCCCTGCAGGTACACGGCCGTGGCCATGCCCATGCTCTACAACACCCGCTACAGCTCCAAGCGCAGGGTCACCCTCATGATCGCCGTGGTCTGGGTGCTCTCCTTTGCCATCTCCTGCCCGCTCCTCTTCGGCCTCAACAACACAGGTGAGGGCTCTGCCACCTGCAGCTGGTTCCTGGTGTCCTCCTGTGTCCCCAGAGAGCCAGGAATACATGTGGGGTCAGGTCTGAGGTGTATTTGCAGTGTCCTCTCCCACTGCCACCTCTCCTGCTGATTCTAGGTCATCTCTGGCTGTTCCAGAGCAGGGTTTCGGACTCACCAGACCTGAGGTGATGTGCAAGTTCACACCACACCAATCTGTGTTACCTTAACGTTTGTCCACTACCAATTCAAAATCCTCCTTCAATTAAAACACACAAAAAACAAAGCCATGGGACAAAACCTTCCCTGAGGCAGGAGAGAACAGGACTGGCAGCTCAGGCAGCACCTTCCTGGGAACACTGGGCTGGACACAGCATGGGATGGGCAGTCCTTAGCTGCAAGGCAAGGAGCAGCCAGGAATTTCAGGGTGATGTGACTCCCTACAGCCCGAGGGGAGCTGGCCCTCTGTGAAAAACTGAGTTCACTGTCCTGGTAAAATTTAAAAGGTTTAATAAAAAGACAATAGGAGACAGAAATAAAGCAAAGGGTTACATACGGCTGGGGGGCTTTTTTCCAAAAAACACACCCCGACTCAGAAAACACTTCTTTTAGTGCAACCATGTTGTATATTCATAAACCTTCATACATTATTCAACTAACATTCTTTTGGGTTCCCCCTACTTTTATCTCACATACACCATTTCCCTGTTGTAAATTTTGCATTCTGTCTGTCCTGTTTATTCTTCTTGATGATAAGGACAATTGAAGCTTTAGCATTTCTCATCTTCATCCAGACAGGATAATCCAAGAATGCGAGGAATTTTCATCTTTAGTTCTTATGAACAAAAGGCCCCTTGTCCCCCACTTTTAACACTACCATGTTATCCAGCATGTCTGTATATATATATAACATTCATTTTAATACTTGTGAAAAGCCAATAATATGATATGCCCTTGTAACACCCCTTATCGGTGATTTAGCGAGACGGGAAGACTGATTTGGGATCAGAATTCGATTTTACTGAGGTTTCCAAAATCCTTATATACTATTCCATAGGGTTAGTAATCTCCTGCTACAATCATCATGTTAAACATTACAAAGACAAACTCATGCATTTTACAAAGATCTCTTGCTTGCAGAGGGCGATTCAATCTCCTTCTGCCTGGCACCTGAGTTTTAATCCACTCAGACTGTAATCTTCAAGTTTCTGTTTGCATCTGCCGAGGCATCCTGGTTATCAGACTGGACGTGCTAATTAAATCGTAGCGCTCTCTGTCCCCACAGCCCCTCAGCGGGGGACACCAACCCTGAAAGGTTCTCTCTTGCAGACGAGAAGGTGTGCATCATCGGCAACCCCGCCTTCGTGGTGTACTCCTCCATCGTGTCCTTCTACGTGCCCTTCATCGTGACGCTGCTGGTGTACGTGCAGATCTACATCGTGCTGCGGCGCCGCAGGAAGCGCGTCAGCACCAAGCGCAGCAGCCACGTGCTGGACTCGGACACGCAGGCCCCCCTGAAGGTACCCAGCTCTGCCCACCCTGCCCCTGCCCTGCTCCTCCTGCCCCAAACCCCCTGCCGGGACCTGGCCGAACGCTGGCTCCCGAAGGTGGGTGCTGTGGCCGGTTTGGGGTGCCGGCTGCACGCCCGGGGTGCTCGGCTTGCTGGCTGGTGCTGCTCAGGCCTCCCTGCGGCTCAGGGGCTGTTCCAGCAGCAGATCTGCACCAGGAGCCGCTGCACTAACCCAGAGCACTGCCCTGGCCGGGGCTGGGGAGCCCGAGAACAGAGGCTTCAGAACCAAGGAATGGTTTAGGTCAGAAGGAACATTAAAGCCCATGGGCAGGGACACCTTCCACTGTCCCACGTGGCTCCAAGCCCCATCCAACCTGGCCTGGGACGCTTCCAGGGATGGATCAGCCACAGCTGCTCTGGGCACCCTGTGCCAGGGCCTCCCCACCCTGACAGGGAGCAATTTCTCCCTAATATCCAATCTAAACCTGCCCTTCTCCAGCTTAAGGCCATTCCCTCGTGCCCTACCACTCCAAGCCCCTCTCCAGCTCTCCTGTGACTCCCCTTTAGGTGCTGTAAGATGTCCCCAGAGCTCGGTGGCAGCGCCTGGGGTGTCCCCAGAGCTCGGTGGCAGCGCCTGGGGTGTCCCCAGATGTCGGTGGCAGTGTCTGGGGTGCCCAGCTCCTGCCTGGCAAGGACAGCTGTGCAGGGACAGCCTCTCCC
>VXBQ01004464.1:66632-79513 GCA_013400175.1 Phainopepla nitens
GGAGAGAGAAACTCAAGGAGTGGAACCTTGTCTTGCATGGTGTGCATCCAACAGGACCCCCCCATCTCCCATCAGCGATTTCTGCCCACCAGCATCTCATCTCCAGGCTCTGCCCAGGGGACACCAGGGGAGGGGTGGCAGCGTGGGGAATGTACAGACACGAGGACACTGTGCCAGGGTGAAGCACCCTGGGCACGCCAGCCAGGCCAGGGCTGGCTCTTCTCACCTAAATCAGGGGCCCCAAGGAGCACCTCGGGTCTGACTCGCCTCTGTCTCTCCCCTGAGAGTGCAGAATAACATTGTGCCTAATTTAAATCAACAGTCAAGGAGATAAAACTGTGCATTTTGGAAAAAGCCAGAATAAAAACCCAAGAAAGCCCCTACCTGGACCAGCTCCTATGTCCAAGCTGGACTCTGGAAAGGTCTGGATGTTTCCAGCATCCCTTACTCCCTGCTATCTATTTTTCCATGGATTCTAGGGATTGAAACCCCACAAGAGCATCATTTCACCACGCTGAATCTGGCACTGCCCAACCCACGCTGTACCTGCTACTTGTACTCAGTTCACATGGTATTTTGCAATATCTCTGTAAATAAAACACAGCAAGGTGAATAAAACAACGTGGAAATAGGTCTGGCTAGAAATTCCTGCAGGATGTGGAGCAGCAGAGGGTTGCAATAGCCATAAGCAGGGGCAGACTCCCAGGGTGCAGTTTCCTGCTGTTTGCTAAAGGAGTAGACACACAATTGGGAGAGCAATAGAATCCCTTTTTTCTCTATGCAGTTTGTGGAATATTCCCTCAGTTTCTGCTTCAGATGAGGTGAAGTTCTGCCAAGGTTTCCTTTAATTCCCTGGAATTCCTGTGTTGCTAAGAGAGCACTTTCCTGTGCTGGTAGGATGTGTCCCAGCTCTGATTCAGGAAGAGATTACCCCAAGCAGCTCTAGCACATAATCTCAGCTGTTTTCTAAAATTGAAGCAGCAGTCCCACCTTAATCCACAGGTTTCTGTTCTAAACCTGGCATCCCTGGGACGGGCTGGAATCCAGGGGTTTTGATATTCAGCCCACAGCCTTGTGTAACATTTGAACCTGGCTTTTCACAGCTGAAAACTGCAAAACTGGGAATGCCAGCTCGAGAGATCTTGGGCACACATGAGCTGTTCTTTCTTCCCCACAGTTTGAACCAAACAAATTCACTCAGAGATGGGACTCAACTCAGAACCCTACTCCAATATTCACAGAATGAGGCAAAGGCAGAAGATTTTTGGGCAGAAAAATAGCAACCAGCTACTGGTCCATTTTTAAATGTGTTTACAAGCAGAAATATCCATTTTGCTTGGGGAATTAACAGGTGGGGAGCTGAACAAAAATAGCAAATATTACATAGATAGACTAAAAAAGCTTTAAAGCATTTGGAAATTGCCATAGGTGATGTTTGCCCTGTACTAAAGCCTGGTGTGAGCCCTCAGGATAAGTGGAACAATAATATCCCTCAGGATAATGTGGATAATATCTTCACTTTTTGCCATAATTTTACTTTGTGTCCAGTGTTAACCCAAGGAAAATCCTCATCTCCAGTGCTGTGTACCTTGCTCTCAGCTTTTTTTTCTGAATCTAGAAGCGGAATCTTATAGCTCAACCCACCTGAAAAACTCTTCCAAAATGCCATGGAGGAAAAAAAGCTGCTGGAAAAGGCCTCTGTCCTTCATGTGGACCAAAAATCCCCAGGTGTGATTTCCCAGGGCTCCAATATTCGCTGTGAGGGATCACCTGCAGCCCATCGTTCACCCCCAGGATATTTGGAGCTGCTCCTTCCCAAACTGTGGGAAGGTGAACGTCCCCAGTGCCCTTGGGAAGGTGGCAGTGCCAGGTCTGGCCACCTCTGCAGCAGCTTTTCCTTCCCCACAAAACTCCTGCACTTCCAGACAGCAAACAAAGCACTTTGAAACCAGGAACTGAGCCTTCCCCTTTTGGAGACAGCACCAAAACTCATCCTCACCTCTGGCTTTCCCAGGAGTAAAGCAGTGCCAAGAGCAAGGCCAGTGTGTGCTGACGGCAGGAGGAGCAGTGGCTGGGCTGGAACCTGTTTGTAGGAACTCCTCAGAGCCCAGCAGGGTCCCGCATCCCGCAGGGCTCGGGGGCCTCTCGCCACAGCTCTGAGCCTGGCAAACCCAGACCTCGCTGCTCCTGCCACTCTGGGAAAAAAAAATCACCTCTGCTTCCCCAAAGACTTCTGCTGGCAGGACATGCTGGTGATGGGAAGGGTACCGAGCTGGTTTTTAAAATCACCTTAAAGAGAAGATTTTCGTTTCTTTGTTCCTCCAGAACTTCAGGGCCTTGCTCTAGCCCCTCTTTTGTGATTCATTATTTATAATTGAAGCTTTAGTTCTGCTTATTGAGTCTTCCTGTTCCTGCTTTCCCTCCCTCCCTGTGATTCCCAGCTTGCTGAAGCCCTGGGTGGGGCTCTCTGCACCCCCAGACAGGTTTGAATTAAAAGCCAGTGAATTCTGCCTGCACTGTATTTGCTGCTTGCCTGCTTGCTCCCACTCCACAGAACTGCTTATCTTCCTGGCTGAAGAGTAAATTAACTCCAGTAGGTCTAACCAGCTTATCCAATCCTGCTGAAATTAAAAAAACTAAAAAAAAAAAAAAAAAAGGAAACAGGAAAAATAAAGCCACTACCTCTTGTGGTGAAAATCTCCAGTGCAAACACGGCTCCCCGGGGAGTCAGGAATGTATAAAATGCCCATCACAGGTCCATGTGACACCAAGCAATGTCTTCATGCAGCACTGTAATTAAATAGAGACTTGCACAAGCCACCCTGATGTCGATTGTTTTGTTCTGGTTCACGCCTGGCTCTGAGGGCTCAGGCTCCGCGGAGCCGCGGTTCTGCTCAAACGCACCGAGGAGAATCTGCCTCCACGTCAGATCTGGCTTTTGCCTGGCTTGCTTTTCAGACTATTTTCCTTCTTCCTCCCTTTACCCCAGTCTATCCTGGAGAATTCTGCTGTTTGTCTCGCCTGCAGCCGCGAGAATCAGACGTGGGAAAGGAAAGATGCAGAAAGGCACAGCCAGAAAGGAAATGCTCTGAAATTTCTCTCCTCTCCCAGACAGAAGTGGGCTGGGGAGGATGGGAGGAGGAAGGGGTGGAAGGCAGGGGTGCCCAGCTGAATTTGTGCTGGAGGACTTAATTATTTTATTTTGGAATATTTCAATTTATGTTGCACTGTTTTCTCAAGCTGCACACTCAGGTTTGGTGTTTCTGCAGGTAGACCCTCAGCCAGGCTTAATCAGCACTTTTTAAATAAAGATTATTTTCTTTATATAAAAGAAGAAGAAACAATAATAAAAGGAAATTCCTTCCCATTGCTAGGAAAGAAAGCTGTCCATCTCCAAGAACTAACAAACTGAATTTTCAGTTTAATGGCATTTCAGATGCGAAGATCTACTCAGTTTTGAGCCAACACAGAATAATGCCTGCCCCGAAGCCCTCAGTTTATGCAGAAACCAGAATCTCCAGGGCTGCTGGGTTCAAATGAGGCTGAATTCTCCTTGTTGGATGATTCACCTCAGTGCCACCGTGACTGAGGGAAAAAGAGGAGCTCCAGTGCCCCCTCCCCTCCCAAACACCCCAGAATAAATGGTATTTTCAGATCAATCAGGACACACCAGGTTGTTTCCAGCCTGTCTGGCCTGAGCCTGGCAGGATCAAAGGCAGCTGCTCTAAGGTTCACCCTTACAGCCAAATTTTATTTCTAAGCCTGTGGACAAAAGCCATTCCCAGCACCCAAAAGAGATAAAAAGAATGATCTGCCCATCTCCTGGGGCATCTGAGTGAGTCCTGCTGCTCCAGGTGAGGCCTGACACATCCATGGGTGTGCTTTGTTCTGCACACCCAGGGAAAAAAAAAGATAAAACCAGTTACTCTTGTTAAATTAACTCCCTGTCTTTAATCAAAGCTTCTTTTAATATTTCCAACTGCTCCCCCAAGTCTTTCTGACGATTCCAGCCTGTCTGCTTCATAAAGAGCTTTTGACTCACAAATAACAACTTTCTTCACCAAAGGAAGAGTGATCACGGTGGACTCAACATAATTAAGGCGTCATGAATAATTAACAGACCTAGAAATGCCTTTAAAGAGACGTAAAGAAGCAAAGCAAAACCCTTTTCAAGGAGAGGAAATCATTCTGCCTCACCAGGCTGCCACGCTGGGCCCGGCAAAAAGGAGTGGGCTAATGAGAGCAGCGAGCGCATTTATCCCGTGCCTCCCCGCTGCCATCCTCCCTGGCACGCAATCACCGCAGCCCTGACGAGCCTGCCGGGGGCACGGCACCCCAGCTCAGCTGCAGCATCCAGCCGGGCTGGGGAAGGAAGGCAACAGCACAGGTTTGCTCTTGCTCTCTGGGAAGAGCGGTTTTGTGGTTCTGACCGAGCCCCTGCCTGCCAGGGGAGCTGGTGGCACACGGGGGTGCGAGGGGGTGCACGGCAGCAGAATGGGCACAGGTGCTCGGGAAGGTGAGGGAAAGTGGGCTCTGCATGGGGATGGGGCTGAGCTGCTGGCCCTGCTCTCAGGTAAACCAGCCCCCAGACCTCCTGGCTGGGAGGGGACACACTCACCTGGCCCAGGGTTTGGTGGCAGAGGTGCCTCTGGAATGCTGACTCTGCAGGAACAGGCTGCTCTGCCGCCCCACGCGCCTTCATCCCCTCCCCTCCATCACCCCACACTCCCCTCCAGAGCATTCCTGCTGGGAGGGCAGCCCTGAGCTCCTCTGGGGCAGTGCCACAGCCCTGGGGACAGCAGCTGCCTCAGCCCTTCACCTGGAGCCTGGCAGCCTCGGGATGGGGAATTCCTTGAGGGTGTTGAGGGTGACCAGCTCTGACCACAGCCTGCCACACTGCTGCTCCCAACAAACAGGGCCCAGGGACAGCGAGCCACATCCTCCTCTCCTCAGGACAGCAGGACACAGCCACTACCCAGATCCTTCTCCCCATGGCTGACACTCTGGGGTTTTAATGCTGCAAGCAGGGAAGAAAATAAACCAGCAGAATTCAAGTGTGCTCATGGCTGTTTCTGCCTCCTGTCTGTATCCAGCTGCTTCACAAACCCTGTGTGCAGGGCAGATGGAAAAGGCTGCAAACATCACCTGGGAGAAAACCAGGTCATAACCTCAGCCCTTATCACTGCATCAAATGTTTCATAACAACCATCATTAATATTTATTTAATGGTGCATCCACAAAGCTGAGTTTTTTTATTCAGGCCGTGGGAAAAAAGCAAGAAAAGCCCAAACTGACATCAATCAGAAATGTAATCTCCTCTCCAAGTGCTAACAGCAACACAGAGAATCTCTGAGCAGCTCCTGAGTGTGAGTTCAGAGAGCTCTGTCAAATCACCAGCTGGAAAATGTACAAAGCTTCAGAGGGGAAACCCAGGAGCTGCAAATCTGATTGAACAAGACAGGTTATGAGCTGGGAGCTCGTCTGTGTGAAGAAATGGGTAGTCAGTGCCAGTCTAAACAAATATGTACATCATCTCCCTCTGAACACCTCCCTCCCCCTGGGACAGCTCCCGTCAAAAACAAAAGTGACTGATCTGGCAGAATTCTTCGAGTTTGCTGGGGAAAAACCAACCCAGCAAGATGGCAAAGCAGCTGCTGTGGGTCCTGCACAGGCACCTGGCATGGGAGGGACTGTGCTCGCAGCAGGGCCAGCTCTGGGGTGACAGGAATGAGGTGTGACGAGCTCTGGGGAGCGGGGTGAGCCCACTCTGGATCAAATCCAGGGCATGAGACGATGCCACGGCACGAAGCCGTGATGACTCCGTGACATTAAAGAGCTGAACTCCTACCTCTGCCTCCCTCTGGGCTGTGGGCCGTGTTCCCTGGGAGAGAATTGCTGGGAAAATGATGCAGAGTGCGAGGGTTTGACCCAGAACTGAGCTAGGGATGGGCCCAGAACCCGACCCTGCTGAGGGGTTGGCTGAGAGCAGAGCCACGGGGGAAATGTGTGTCCCTGTGTGTCCCTGTGTGTCCCTGTGTGTCCCTGTGTGTCCCTGTATATCCCTGTGTGTGCCTGTGTGTCCATGTGTGTCCCTGTGTGCCTGTGTGTGCCTCTGTGTCCCTGTGTGTCCCTGTGTGTGCCTGTGTGTGCCTGTGTGTCCCTGTGTATCCCTGTGTGTCCCTTTGTGTCCCTGTGTATCCCTGTGTGTGCCTGTGTGTGCCTGTGTGTGCCTGTGTGTGTCTGTGTCCCTGTGTGTCCCTGTGTGTTCCTGAGCACCTGCCTGGCCCTGCCCTGCTCCCAGTGCCAGCACAGGGGCAGGGATCAGGGGCTCAGCTCCGGCAGTCTGAGTGCCAAAGTCATACCAAATTAACCTCGGGGACGCATGTTTGTGACTGAACTCTTGTGGCTNGTGTGCCTCTGTGTCCCTCTGTGTCTGCCAGTGTGTCCCTGAGCACCCGCCTGGCCCTGCCCTGCTCCCGGTGCCAGCACAGGGGCAGGGATCAGGGGCTCAGCTCCGGCAGTCTGAGTGCCAAAGTCATACCAAATTAACCTCGGGGACGCATGTTTGTGACTGAACTCTTGTGGCTGGCAGTTCCCTGCGCTGCAGTAATGGGGTTTGTGCACGTTCCCAGCTGGTGGCAGATGCTCCGGGTCACATTCCTTCATGGTGCTTGCACTGAAATGCCTACCTGGAGTTGCTGGGAGGGCACAGGGTGCAGGCAGGGGTTTGCTGGGGCCCAGCAGTGCCTGGTAACCTGTTTAGCTCTGCCTTTGTGTCTGAGCCCCCCCAGCAAAGGGAATATTCCACTCCCTGGCAGTGTCTGGGAAGGAGTGTGTCTGATTGCCTTTGTGATAAACAAGCCCTAAATCACTTCAAAGCTGAGGCCAGAATCGCTGGGGAAGATTACAGACAGTGAAATAGTAGGGACTGGAGCGTGATTCAGAGATACCAGGGAAAATCACAGTAAATTCTACCTCCTTCTTAATTAAAAAAAAACCCAAACCAACAAAAGGAAGCGTTCCATGAGCAAACTGACTGAGATGCTCCTCTTCACCCAGCCAGGCTGGCAGAGCTGGAACAGGCATTTAAACCCCAAAGCCTTGGGGGACAACTGTCCCCCTGTGGGTGACATCCCAGGGGGCTCATCCCAGCACATCCTTGTGCTGCAGGGGAAGGCAGGAGTGTGCTTAGGGAGGAGGAGCTGCACGGGCTGCACGAGCTCGCTGGCAGCTTTAACTCATTGGCAAAAAGCTGTTTTTGCAGCAAGACTCGTCCTCCAGCTGTCTAAGCCTCCAGAATTCCCAAATCCATGCTTATGTTTTCGGCACAATTTGAAATTTTCCCCCTCAGCCTACAAACCCAGTGAGGCCAGGCCCAGATTTTCCGGGTGAATTCCAGGGCTGGGAATTCACCAGCGCTCCCCTGCTGTCCTGACTGGGATGTACAAAAGGTTGGAAAATCCGATCTTGGAGGCCTTTCCCAGCATGAGTGATTCTGTGGGGCCGAGGAGATGCAGAGGAAGCCCCAGGAGCTGCTCCCAGGCTCCCAAAACGACCTCAAAAGCAGCACTTCTCCAAGCTCCCCAGACTCCACCTGAATCCCACCTTTTCTCTGCTTTCGTCACTTTCTCTCACAGCAGTTGTTGATTTTCCCTGACCCTTTTAAATGTCTGAGTGGGCATTTTCCTGTGTCCTGTGGCATTTTCCAGCATTCCTTGGAGCAGAACACGACCGTGCTCAGCCAGAAGGAGCAGCACGTTGGGCAGCTCAGCTCTGCTGGGAGAAATCCTGCTGGGGCTTAACAAACACAAAATAAAGGCAGGGCAGCCTCAGCAAAACCTTTCAGCGGACTGGAGTCTTTTCCAAGGCGAGAAAATTAATTCCCTGAATGCCTTGTAAGGATTTTTTTTTTTTCTCCTTGGAGCAGATATTAAAGGTTTGCCCAAAGAATAGCAATAAAATCTTGCTGGTGATGAGAAGGCTGCTGTGCCTTGCTGAGGAGCAGTGAAAGTGCCATGGTAGGAGGCCAGCAATGCCCCAAACCTCAATTCTGTTGAAGCTGACTTTTCTCAGCGTCTGTAATGTTTCTCTTTTATTTCTAAAGTAATGGCCTTGTAGCAGAGCAGCGAACAAAGGCTCATTTTAGCCCTTATTGCAGCTAATTACTGCACCTCTCGATTGCTGACCCCCGCCCAATGCTCCTCTCTGTAATTGCTCCAGATGGACTTGGAGTCATTAATGGGATATTTTCTAACCAGCAAGGCTGGTGGGGATTATTTATTTTTTTTTATTCAGAAGAATTTCCCCCCAGGATTGTGTTCTCTGGATTTTCTCCTGGATGATTTGGAGGTGATCTCTGTACCTGATATTTTTTTTTAAGGGAAATTCAGAGCAGGGATTCTCCAGGGATGGTTTTCTCTTCCTCCCAGCACGCTGCTGTGGGTAGCACCAATCCTTACCACAAAGAGAGCTGTGAAAAAATCACAGATCCCATGATTCTATGACCCCCTAAACTCAGGCTGGGCAGCAGATTTATGGCTCTGAACTTCTGAGGTACCCTGTTGTTCTTGCAGGAGGGATATCAATCTTTTCCTGGGCTTTGTTTGGGTACAGAAGAGTTTTCCCAAGGCCACAGAGGGTGTGAGGAGCACTGAATCACCAAAATGAGAGCCTGAAGTGTGATACCTCCTCCCCAAACTGTCCCCACAGAGCTCAACTCCACCTCTCTCTGCCAAGAACCTCAGGCTTTAAAAACAATCGCTGTTGGGCTTGGGTTTGTGGGGCTTTTTTTTCCCAAATAAGAGAGCGAGGCCAGCAGCAAATTGCACGAGAGAAGGGTTCCCTGCTGTGCTCAGAGCCAGAGGAGAGGAAAGCAGCAGCTGATCAAAAGATGTTGAACTTGCTGGGGATGAGATTCCTGCTAGGAGCAAACAGCAAGTGCTCCTTGATTCCCAGCCAGGCCCCTCTTCCCATTATTCTAATGCAAGTGGAGCTCACACCTGCACTGATGGAGCAGGCTGGGGAGCTGATTCTGAGGTGAGAAGGCGGTTTTGTGGCAAGGGAAGGGGACAAAACCCCTGCCTGGAGCTGGGAGAGCCTGGGAGGGGAGCGGGATGGATCCTGGCAAGGCTGGGCAGAGCCAGGCACGTCTCACACTGACGTCTGCCACAGCACAGAGCCTCCAACCACCTCCTTGCAAGAAAAAGAAACACAGAGAATTCACTATTCCTTCTTACATTAAAATCACTCCCTCCTACATTCACATCATTGCTGTCAGAAACATCTTGATTTTCCACACCTAAGGGGCTATGGAAAAAAACAAGCATTTCTGCTAAAAATAAGGGGATTTTTTCCCCCCCACCACAAGCTGTATTTATTCAGATCTCTTTTCCTCTAAAACGCAGCATTATTTTAATTTTAATTTAATCCCATATCTGCATAATTGCAGCGCTGCCAAACAAACAAATCACAGTCGCTGGGAAGCAGGAGCAATGCAAAACATGGATTTAACTGACTTCTCACTTCCAAACATTTTCCTGTGAACATTCCCTCACAGAAGAGCCACACTTCTCACTGAAATGTCCACATTTTCATCACAACAAGCATCTGCCCTTCAAACGAATTTTACATCAGAAAATTTATTTTATGGTCAGCTCCAGCACTGAGAGAGCACTTAGGAAATCAATGCCAGCCCCAGCTTTCACCTCTGGTGAAAGCATCCCCTGGTTCTGCTGATTTATTTACTCTGAGCTTCTTCGTGTGCTGTTTGTGGAGAACACGGGGTCTGGAAAGTCACATCCATTTCCCCACGGATGTCCTGGATGGAGATGGTGGGGAGGGAATGCAGGCAGCCCAGATGGCATTTACAGAGCAGGGAGCAGGAGTGGAACAAGATCAGCTTTAAGGGGCCTTCAATTTCCTCCCTCCCGTTTTCCATCTTAACCAAGGGACCAACCCAAACCCTCCTGGGATTCTCTGGCGGTTTTGAAGAAGAACACCCCCGTGGTTCAGGATGTCTGGAGCTGCTGCAGGACGGGGATGTTCATTCCACATAATTCCCTGCCAAAATCAGCACCACCGCCCTGCTCAGCCAGGCAGCTCTGGCTACCTTAAAAACATGATTTTTGAGCAAAAAGGGCAGCATTTTTGATCTTTTTGAACCTCCACAAGCTGTTTAGGAGGTCTCTGCCCTGCTGCTGCTGCCTGCCCTGCCAGGAGCTGCCTCGGCTGTGAACTTTGGCAGCTCCTGGGTGAGAACATGAGATAATCAGCAGCAGATTTATCAGCAGGGACAAAAGACTGAAATGGAGTTGAAAAAGGGGAAAGGGAAAAAAAAAAACTTGGGGGGATGGAGATCTACGAATAATTTTAGAAATAAGCTGCAAGTTGCTCAGTCACAAAGCGGAGGCTGGAATGCACTTTTCCAGAGTTTGTAAAGACTCATTTAATTTCTATAGAAACTGAGCAGCAAACAGGTAATTTTCTCTGCAAATTGCTTCTATCACCTCTGGAATGCTCTGCAAGAGCAATGTATTTCCCTTGTGTCTTCTTAATCCCCTGTTATTTTCATTATAAATTTAATTAAGCTCTTGTAAAGAACATTCCATGACATACGAGCTGAGTTTTGTTTTTCTGCTGGAGCGGGGACAGAAGGGAGCTGCTGAATTATGTGGCAATTGGATTTCTTTTTTTCTGGGTAAATATTTCAAATGACACCGAGCAGGGGAGACATTTGCTGAATCAATAGAGCTGAAGCTGAGGGAAGGAGCTGCACAGGAAAGTCTGAGCATCCCAAGAATTCCTTCCAGCCAGGCCTTCCCTCCCTGGACAAAATTAGGGAATATCAAGAGTGGGTAAATCAGAGAAATGCCAAGCTTTTTTGTTTTTCTTTTTTTTTTGGCGGTTGCAATAAAAAAGTCCATTTTTTACGCTCCCTGCAAGCCAAAATGTCACCAGCATATCATTTCATAACCTGCCCAGCTCCCCACTTCACCAATGGCAAATGTTAAAAATGAATCATTTCATTATAATTTATTTTCAATGATATCTAAAGGCTTTGTTGCCAAAGCATCATGAAAAACTGGGTTTGAATAAAATACACATCGATACTTCTAGTCAATATAAAATGAAAAGGAGATTAGTAGAGGTTGGGCTGTTTAACCCCTCTTTTTAACCCATTTGATCTCACATTATCAGGCAATAACAGCTTCCCTGCAGAGCTGGGCTTGTTTGTTTCTATTTCAGCCTCCTCCCAGCTCCAGGCCATGACAAGTCACCCTCCCAGCAGGCGCGTTTGGGGATGCTCAGGAGTCACAGCAGGGCTGGCAGGGCTGCACACCAGTGCTGCTCTCGCTTCCACGGGCATCAAATCCACCAAGAAGATGTTTTTCACAGGAGGGATCAAGCTCTGGAACACCTTCCTGAAGGAAAGCAGGAGTTATTTCCCCCCAGAGACACGACTCGAACCTTGGCCTGTGAGCAGCCAGATCTCGTGTGTGATTATTCTGGAATTTCTGTTCCCTGTGCCTCATCCATTTCAGCACTCCCTAGCAGCGATTTTTCCTTCCTGCCTTGTTTTATTCGATTCTTGTCACAGAAAGGAGATGTCAGGAAATCTGACACGTTGCTGTGCCAGCAGCAGGTGAGAATCTCACGATTCAATTCCCACCTGTGCCAGGGCCATTTTACACCAATTTTCTCTGTAGGAAAACATGGAATAAAAGCAATAAAAGCTGTGGAAGACGTGTGTGTGCTGTGCACAGCTTCAGCACTGCCTGCATGAACAGCGGCTGCATAAATGCCTGCTCAGGAAGGATTCAGTAGGACTGCCTGAACGCCAAGCCAAAACGTTTTACAAGCTTAGAAAAGAACCTGTCATCAAATAACTTCATTTTCTTTTACTCTCTTAGTGTTCACGCTTAAAAACTTCCATTTAAAAAGGGGAAATATTTTCCTGTAATCAGCAGGTGACAGGACAAGGTGCTTTAAGGCGTCACACCCGACGTGGGAAAGCTCAAGCTGCAGATGCCAGAGCTGAGGAATTTACAGATCTGTCCTTCCTGGGATAAGCCTGGGTCTGGGCGCCTTGGCGTCGTTCAGGGTCCTGCTCCCGGGTCTGCTCCCCGAGGGCTCCTTGCCCTGGAGCAGGGTGATGATGTTCTCCCGCTGGTGCCTCACGGCCAGCTGCAGGGCCGTGCAGCCGGTGATGTCCTCCACGTCCAGCAGCGCCCCTGCCTTCAGCAGGGTCTTGATGATGGCCATGTTGCCCTTGAGCACGGCCAGGTGCAGCGGGGTCCGGCCCACCTTGTTCCTGGCGTTGACGTCGGCCTGGCACTCCAGGAGGTTGATGACGCTGAGGAAGGAGCCCCTGAGCACGGCGAAGTGCAGGGGGGCCCAGAGGGACCTCTCGGCCGCGTTGGGGTCGGCCCCGCAGCGCAGCAGCTCGCTGACCGCCGCCTCGTCCCCGTAGCGCGTGGCCAGGTGCAGCGGCGTCCAGTCCATGCTGCCCTTGGCGTCCAGCCGGGCGTGGCTGCCCTTCAGCAGCCGGATGATCTCGATGTGCCCCTTGAAGGAGGCCAGGTGCAGGGGGGTCCAGCCTTTGTCCGTCCTCAGCTCCACGTTGGCCCCGTATTTGATGAGTTTCTCGCAGATCAGGTACTTGCCCCTGGCCACGGCCAGGTGCAGGGCGCTGTAGTGGTTCTGGTCCAGGCTGTTGACGGAGATCCCGTTCTTCAGCAGGTACTGCACCACCCTGAACTTGCCCCTCTCCACAGCCACGTGCAGCGGGGTCCTGAGGTTCTTCTGCTTCCTCTCCAGGTCGGCTCCCTGGCTGGCCAGCAGCTTGACCAGGCCCACGTGCCCGAAGCAGGCGGCCACGTGCA
>VXBQ01004464.1:79604-91125 GCA_013400175.1 Phainopepla nitens
CACGTTCTCGAAGTTGTTCTGGGCCGCCAGGTGCAGCGGGGTCCAGCCGTCGCGCTCCTGGGCATCCACGCGGGCGCCGTGCTCGATGAGCACGCAGCAGAGCTCGGGCAGGCGCCGCTGCACGGCCACCAGCAGCGGGGTGCAGCCGCAGCCCGCCGCGCTGTTCACGCTGGCCCCGCGGCCCAGCAGGAAGCGCACCTTGCCCACGTTGCCCTGCATTACCATCAGGTGCAGCAGGGTCAGGCCGTTCTCCTGCAGCCTGCCCAGCTCCTCGGGCGCCGGCTCCTCGGGGCTCCCGGCCTCCCGGAGCGCAGGCGGCACAGGAGCCTCCTGCTTGTCCTTCCCTAAAGGCAAAACGGGAGAAAAAGAGTGAAAAACTGCCCAGGAGGGAGGGAGGGCTTGTGGCTCTTCATGGAGTGACGTGAAATAAAGTCATTTGAGAGATAAGGAATGTGAAATATGCACTGGGACACTTGGCCTCTCTCTCTCACGGTACCTATTTCCTATTCATTTTCCCCAACTTAAAATGTCACCCACATGGAAAACCTTATGAGCCACATCCTTCTACAATGAAATCAACAAATTTTACAGCTTCCCCTTCTTTAATTTTCAATTCTAAAGCCAGTCCCCTACTTACCCCCGCTCCTGGTGTCTCGGGGGAAGCTGAACTCCTCTTTGTCACCCTTGTTTTCAGAAAGGAAGAAAGAAAAAGGATAAGACGATGTGTTTATTTGCATCCTGTAATGTTTGCACAAAGTCCTGTGCTGCTGCTCTGCAGTTTTGTGTCATCATTTGAGAGTTTTTTATCCAATCCTGGTTTTGCACTCAAAACTCAGCTAAGCCCAGCATGACACAGCAGGAAGAGGGAGCCTGGAGATGATCTCTGGATATCCATGAGCTTTTCCTCCTCGTGCTCATTTGCTCCCAAACACACACATATTCTGCTTCCTGACTGCATGGAAGCATCCCAAAATTATTTCCTTTGTTGCTTAGGGACCCCCAAGCTCCCATCTCTTCAGGCCTCCGGTTTCTTGCACAGCTTGGCAAATCCTCTAAATACTAATAATTCCCAGCTCCTATCTCTCCCTTTTTTCTAGGCATAATTACTGCAGTACCTGGGATTACATTGTGACTATCCAGAAGCCTGATTTTTTTTCTTAGCCAGAGGAACATGGGGATTTAAAACTTTTTTTTTTTTAAATTTCTGTAAGAGTTGTTCAAACTGGAACATGCTCAGTTTTGTGCCCTGAACAGAACCCTGTGAGTCTGTGTTTGCTTGAGTTTCTTTTAGTGACTGAAACCACTGTGACAAACCCACTTCACCTGAGCAGGCCCAGAAAAGGGTTTTCCTCTCAGACTATTTATCACTTAGTGCATTTGTTAATTAATTTGCGAGTGTCTTATCCCCATAAATGAATTAGAGAGGCACAGCGTGTGCAGACACCCTGCGAAGGTGCTGAGGTGCACCTCTGGGAGGGGAAACAGCCTCAAGGTGTGGTAAGAACAAGGAGCAGACTCAGTGGGATTCCCTGCATGGCCCAGGGGGGTTCTCCTCACCTGCTGGCTCCTGGACATGGTCGGTTTGTGGGACATCTTCCTGACCAGGCGCTCGTTCTCCGGGTCCTGCACCAGGCTCTGGATCAGTGCCAGCAGCACGTCTGTCTCCACAGGGATATCTGCCAGGGCAGAGCAGTTCAGCTGTGCAGCTGCCCCACAGCCAGGCAGGAGCCACGAGGGAGGGGAGGGAAAAGGGACGAAGGGGATGTGTGACAGCAAAAGGGCACCGAGCTGTTAAACCTCAGGGATGCAACTGGGAAAACCGGGCACCAACTTATCCCCTGCTTGTCTACCCCTGGGGCTGATCCCCACCCCAGTCCCACCTGCAAAGCTTGGTCTTTGCTTGGGGTCCTGGTCCCAGCACCTCTTCATCAGGTCGACCATCTGGTGGCACTCCCCGGGCCAGTCGTCCCTGACGAGCTCCAGCCCCGGCCTCTTCCCCGCTGCCACCTTCACGATGATGGCCATCATGTTGGCCCCTGGGAAAAGCCAGCACAAAGTGGGTGTTTTCCCTGGGAAAGGGGCTGGAATGAACATTCCACAGGTGCAGGGTTTGTGTTTACCTGCATAAGGTTTCTTCTGCATGAGGACCTCCCAGATGACGATCCCGAAGCTGCGGGAGAGGGCACACTGTGAGCACTCGGGCATTAAATCACTTGCTGCTTCTGCCTTCTTGAGCAGTGGGGAGATAGGAAGGAAGTTCTCCAGGAGGGAAGGATTTCATCTCCCAGAGCAGAAGGATTTCAGCCCCCAGGCCAAAAGGATCAGGCCTGATGATTCTGCCTCATACATCTCCCTTAAGAGTGGGGTCCTCACTCTCCAAGGGGTCTGTGCAGTGAAGGAGTGACTTGGAGCCTTTCCTGTCAAAGTCAGGCTCTCAGTCCCTTTCTTCCACTTTATTCACATTGGTGGTTGGAGCCCTTGGCTCCTGCAAGTTCCTGTGGCTGTGCAAATCCCCCTTTCCCTTCTGCCCTGGGTGGCTCTGTTCTGTAAAGGCCGAGGAGCTGAGGAATTTCCAGACATGGACGGGGAGCTCGTGTGAATGTTCTGCAAAGCTCCTTGCCCAAAAGGACAAAAGGCAAGCTGAAATCTCTTCTCCGCCTCTTCCTGACCAGAATGAAGCTGAACGCTGAGGCAGAAAAACCAGTATTGGAATTGTTTTAAAATCAATCTCAACAGCACTGGCTGTTCTGGCCTCTGATCTCACTCGTTTTTATAGGAACAGGGTGTGATGGCAGCTGAGGCAATGCAGCCTGCAGCTCCCTTGGGATGATGATTATCCACAGAGGATCCCCCTCCCTCTCAGGGTCGGGGCACCCCAGTGTGTCCCCCAAGTTCTGCGAGGCAGAGAACCGGAATTTAACCAAACTGAGGCAGTGTTCCAGCCCCCCTTGCTGTGTGCCACAGCCTGGGGACACCCCTGAGTGCCCCGGGTCAGCCCTCACCTGTACACATCGTACTTGATGCCCGGGGGTCTGCTGTTCTGCAGGAACATTTCGGGGGGGATGTAGCTCAGCGTGCCCCTCAGAGCTGAGCTCTCGATGTACTGCATCCTGCTGGACTGCTCCATCCACTTGGACAGCCCAAAGTCGGAGATCTGCAAGCAGAAACAGGGAAGCTGCCCCAAAATGCTCCCACTCACCCCTCCTGCTGCCACCTGGACATCCCCCCATCCTTTGGGGTCAGGGACAGGAGGAGGTGTGAGCTGCTGGAGCTTGATAAACCCTGACAGCCTGCAGCCACCGAGTCCAGCTGGAGCCTTAAACTCCCAGTGCTGGCCCAGAGTCCCTGCGTGATCCTGAGAACACCGTGTAATTTGCTCACCAGCTGCTTGTTAAACACCCCACAGGTCAATCCTTCATGGAGTGTTCCTGAAGAACCTGATTTACTGGGATTCTGGCCTCGTTTGGCAGAAACAGCCTCGCTCTTATTTGAGAAATAACAAACCCAGCACTAAGGCCATACCTTGACGTGCATGTTCCCATCCAGGAGGACGTTCCCTGGCTTCAGGTCCAAGTGCAGCAGAGGGGGGCTCATGCTGTGCAGGAAATTCATGGCCAAGCCCATCTCATGGATCACCCGGAATTTCAGCTGCCAGGACATTCTGTGGGTGGGGAGTATTCTCTCCAAGGAGCCCCTGGCCATGTATTCCATCACTATCCCCAGGGGGCTGTTGCACACCCCGTAGATGGTGACAATGTGCTGGAATTTGATTTTCTCCATCTTGCTTGCCTCCTCCATTAGACAGTTCATGCTGGTCCTGGAAAATTGAAAATAAAAAATAAAAAAATACAGTGGGAGCAAGAAATTTTATCAGTTGATTCAAAGGCTCAGTAACTGTAGTAACTTAGTGATACTCAGTCTTTCTGAGCACTGCCTACTCCAAAAAGATTCCTCCCAAATTCCCCCCTGAGCTGGTGATAATGTTGCCACACAAGTGATCTTCTGCAGACTAAAATCTGGCATAGAAGGTGTTGTGACTTCTCAAAATGAGCTGAGGTTTATTTGGGCGAAATCAGCCACCACAGGGAAAGAGATGAAAAACTGGCACTTGTTTCAATGCTCAGCAGTGACCACAGAGAGCCTGTGCTTGTCACACCGGTGAAATGGCTTTAAACTGCCACGGGGCAGGGCTAGGTGGGACACAGGGGAGGAATCCTTCCCTGAGAGGGTAGGGAGAGGCTGGGCTGGAATTCCCAGAGGCTGCCCCATCCCTGGCAGTGTCCAAGGCCAGGTTGGAGCAGCCTGGGACAGTGTAAGGTGCCCCTGGCACAGCAGGGATGGAATGAAACCAGCTTTAAGGCTCCTCCCAGCTCAAAGCGCTCCGTGATTCCGTGAAATCCCCAGCGTTTCCCCGGCAGGAGCAGGCACAGCTCACACCTTGGCCACTCCTGCAGCTCCACCTGTGCCTGCAGCTCTGTGCCTGGGCTCGGTGACTCCGCTCCCAGGGGGAACCCAGGCTCGTCTGCTCCTGGCTGCCAGCTCTGCAGACCTGTTTCTCCAAATTCTCCCGAGTTTCACCTCTCCCGACCTGCTGAACGAGTTTGGGGTGCCCGGGGCGCTCCGGGAGCAGCCAAGCTGCAAAGTGCCAGGAGTGCCTTTAAAAAGCACACCCTGGGAACGGAGCTGAGCTGCCAGCAATTAGAGCAGGCCATTGACTGATCTAAAAAGGTTCAGCCAAGCAAAATCTTCTGCCAGACTTCCTCTATCAGGCTCCTCACACTGAGACCTGCCCGTGGGTTGAGGGATCTCAGGTATTTTACTACAATTGGTAAGACATAGAAGTAAAACTGATTATTTGACTCTTCCCCCCCACCCCCAAACAAGAACAAAATGCAAATGTAATATCTGCAGAGCAAACTGAGGACAGTCACTGCTCAGCCTGAACTCAGTTGTTGTCAGTAAAAAGAAATCACATGAGAAAGAGATTTTTATCCAGGCAAGATCCTCACAGATTGAAAGGAATAAAATTTTAAATTAAATAACTCCATCAACTGGTTGTTTTTCCATCAGCTCTGCCTGTATTGGATGTGTTATCAGCAGTGGTTGTGATTACCTGCCCCTGCTCCATCTCCAGACACACCAGAGGAGACTCTGCAGGTGAGAGACAGAGCAAGAAGCAGAGAGGAGCTGCAGGTGCACCATGGAGAGGAAAGAGATGTCTGGAGGCTACAGGAGCAGGGCAGCAAATCCAGCTGAAAATCCTCTGCCCCTCACCTTTAAGCCTGCTGATTTTGGTGATCAATTCAGTTTGATTGATACAGGTCAGCCCCCATGCCCAGTGGAAGCTGCCAATGAGCCACCAGGTGCTTTTGTCCGTGTTTAAGGCGCTGAGCTCAGCCCCAGGGCTCAGCCCTGTTCCGTTCCCCGAGTTCCCTGGGTCCCTTTGCACATCCCCAGACGAGACAGGGAAAGGCAGAACTCCAGTCTCCCACTCCCTTTGGCTGCCCGACCCTCGACTTCCGGAGGAGCAGAAGCTCTTTCCCAGAGCAGTTTTACCCCCAGATCCACCCGGCTGGGATGGCAGAGCAGAGCAGGGGTTATTACCTGTCCACGCTGGAGTCCTGCAGCAGGTACGGGGAGCACTTCACCGCATAGACCGTCCTCCACCTCCTGTGCTTCACCTGGTACACGTGGCCAAAGCCCCCGCTGGCCACCCGGACCCAGTCATCCTCGAAATCCTCCTTGCTGAACACGGTCAGGCTGCCCAGGCACCGGCCCCGCTCCGCACTCATGGCACAGCTGGCAGCCTGCTGCTGCCGGGGAGGCACGGAGAGCTCCTCCTGCCCTGCCCTGGTGTGGGGAGGCACGGAGAGCTCCTCCTGCCCTGCCCTGGTGTGGGGAGGCACGGAGAGCTCCTCCTGCCCTGCCCTGGTGTGGGGAGGCACGGAGAGCTCCTCCTGCCCTGCCCTGCTGCTGGGGAGGCACGGAGAGCTCCTCCTGCCCTGCCCTGCCCTGCCCTGCCCTGCCCTGCTCTGCCCTGCTCTGCCCTGGTGTGGGGAGGCACGGAGAGCTCCTCCTGCCCTGCCCTGCCCTGCTGTGGGGAGGCACGGAGAGCTCCTCCTGCCCTGCCCTGCCCTGCTGTGGGGAGGCACGGAGAGCTCCTCCTGCCCTGCCCTGGTGTGGGGAGGCACGGAGAGCTCCTCCTGCCCACCCTGCCCGGCCCAGGAGGTGGGGATGCACCCGAGGGCAGCCGCTGCCAGGGGTGGATCCTCAGTGTCAGCTCACGCAGGAGCTGCAGGGCTCAGTGCCAGCCCGGGAATGTGGCTCTGCTCGCTCATTTCCAGCACTGGGTGGGCGAGTCCTCAAAGAATTCCAGGTGGGAGGTGGTGCAAAGAGCAACCCTCCAGTGGTTGTTGAGGATGGGATTCCTCCTCACCTGAGCCTGAGGAAAGGGAGGTGGGCCAGGGTGATGCTCGAAGAGAGCAGAGAAATCCACGAGGCAGAATTGTACATGAGAGACGTGGGAAACACTCCAGAAAGATGAAAAACTGAGTTAAAAAACCCAAAACAACCAAACAGAAATAGCTGGGTGGAGAGGTGAAGACACTCCAGGAAAATAAAGAACACGAAGAACACCCCAAACAACCAGAACTAGCACACGAGGGCATGAGCCTGAGAATAAAACCTCAGCAGGAATACCAGACACGGTAAACCAGAGCAGTTCCCTGAGGGATAAAATAAAATCTGCTGTCAAATGCCTGGAAATGGGTGCTTGGAGGAACCAAGACCGGTCAGAGCAGTTTAACCCTCACCACCAGGAGCAGCACACACACCTTCAGCTGAAAAGGGGTTTAAAAACTCTTGTCTGGGTCTTGTGCATTTGTGTCTCTAATGCCTCAGCTCTCTCTGGAGGCAGCTCAGTGCCAAATACAAGGTGGTGCCGATCTGCTCAGTGCTACTGCAATACAAATAATAATTAGCACTGCTGCAGGTTAATTGTCTCGCTGCCAGCAAGCCTTGCCCTGGGATTTTTAGTTCTGCAGGAGAACCTTGAAGAAATGCTTGGAGGAAGCCTGACCCAGGTGGAAATGTGAGTTATTTCTATTGCACTGACACGAGGGGCTCTGGCAGTGGACTCCTTTCTTTTAAGGAAAGAAGAGGAAAAAAAAAAAAAAAGAAAAAAAGCCAGCCAGGCTCTGCAGCCTTTTAGGGAGAAAAAACCCCCAGTTAGAACGTGATTGTTGCCAATTCCCTGGCACAGCCCAGGAGCTGCCAAGCTGGGGTGATGCTCTGCTCCCCTCCACTCCCACCTGCCCACACACTTCTGGAGCTGAGGACCAGGACAATGGACCCCGTTCCCCCACGTGCAGGCACAGACCAGACAAACACTGCGATGCTCAGGTTTATTACAGGGTTCAGGATGGGAGGAGGCATTGGGGGGATGCTCAGTCCACGGCTGCAGAGGGGCAGCAGCTGCTGCTCTCCCTCCCCACACCTTGCAGGTGCATTTCTGGGCCAGAAGCTCAGGGATGTTCCAGCTCTGAGGGCGGGAGCAGCCTCACGGCGGGTGAGGAGCCCTGCTGGTCACTCCCAGCACAGGCAGATCCCTCCCCAGAGGGATTTCCTTGCTCACCCTCAGGGGGTGGCAGCTCCTGCCACATCCCACCAGGACATTCAGCTCTCCACCAGCAGCTGCTGCGGGAGGTCCTGGACAGGAGGGAGCAGCCCCAGTTCCTCTGGGGCAGGGGGATGTGGGGCTGCCCTCCCACAGCCCCTAAACCCCAGCAGAGCCCTGTTTGTGTCCCCCATCCTCTGGGTGCCTTTCCCTAGTGCATCCCAGCAGATTCCAGTCTGGTACTGGAGTTCTCTGACCATTAGTGGGGACTTGTTGGAGGAAACAGCAACGGGACTGAAGGGAAAGGAGGAAGGGACTTGGCTCCTCAAAGCCAAGGGGGCACATCTCTGGAGCTCTTGGGTGCTGTCCCCTCACCCAAGTCCATCATTCTCCCCACCATTTCTCCCTGGTGGCAGGCTCCAGTGCACAGCGCTGTCCTTCACCTGGTTCTTCTGCCCTGATCTCCTCTGGGCCGCCCCATTTCTGCGCCCAGGCTGTGCTGTGCCTGGCAGCTGGAGCCCCACAGCGATTCCTTCTCCACCCTGCAGCTGTGGAGCGGCTGACACGGAAGGAAAGGGAGGAAGGAGAGGCAGGCTGGCAGCAGAGGTGGCATCTCCTGCTCCCTGGCCCAGCAGAAGCTCTACAGAAGCAAAGCAGATTCAGCTGCCTCTCTGGTGGCTGGAGGAGCTGCAGGAGCAGTTGGGAGCTCGGGATCACAGCCCGTGGGGTTCTGCAAACGGAGGAGAGCGGCCGGGCTTGGCTCTGTGCCGGTGGCGCAGCCACAGCCCCAGGACAGCGCTGCCCAGGACAGCACAGGCTGCGAGGGATCCCAGCAGCACGGGCAGCAGCACGGCAGGACCAGCACCTGCACACAGGAGAGAGGCAATCCGGCACTGAGAAATGTTCTTTGCACAAACAGATGAGTGAGAAATGTTCTTTGCACAAACAAAAGGAGGTAGGGATGGTGCCAGTGGGCTTGGAGAAGCCTCTCGTGTTTTACCAGCTCAGTGTCACTCTTTTCTAATAGCTACAAACATTTAATTAACCTCAACCAGATTCTGTATTCCACCTATGAACACTCCTGACCTATTGCCAACCTCATTCTGCTCCAAAAGGCTGCAGTTCTTTACAGACAGAACATTCTGCCTCTTTTTTCTCCCCTTTCCTCCTCCTAAAGCTTCAGTTCCTTCACAGGTGCCTTTGGCTGCGTCTCCTGGCTGGAACTCTGCCAGATGTGACACTGATGAACCCCCATATCTGGGATCTAGGGAAGCCAAAGCAAAGGTGAGGAGCTGTTGGAATATAATCTAATCAAGAGAGTTGTTAAAAACGTGCTGGTTTTCCTGCAGCAGGAAAAGCTGAGCAAAAGCCTCTGCAAGAGAAATAAAACCAGGAGAGCCCCACCTTCCACTGGCTTGTACAGAAACCTGTTGTTCATCCTCCAAACGGGCCCGAGGGAGACCAGGCTGTGCAGGTTTCCATGGCTGGTCCTGTCACTGGGCTGGGGAAGGGGCTCCACACTTTCCAAGCAGCCCTGGGAAACACATGGAAAATACCTGGAAGTGTCCTGAACAGAACCTCCTGCCCAGGGCCCCGGGACTCCTCAGTCTTTTCCACCTCTGCTGTCATTCCAAAAGGTGAATTGCCAGTCCTTGGACCAGCACACATGTAAATCTTTATTCCTTAATTTCCTTTTATAGGAGTTACCAACTATTGCCACCACTGCACACCATCAGCTCCCCTGCTGGACTCTAACAGAGAGTTGGGTGGCCAGGGGTGACCTGGGTGCGAACCAAGCCTTGGTGTGAGGACTCTGGAAGCCCAGATCCCTCCTGAGTGCTGTGAGAACTGATCCAGCCTCAGTACCTGCTCACAGCTGGGCTGGGCTGGCAGGCAGACCCTCAGCTCGCAGTGCAGGTAGGCCACGGAGTGGTTCAGCATCTGGAACAGCTGGATGGAGAAGCTGGCAGCTCCGGAGCCGCCCCCCTGCAGCAGCTGGATGTGTCTGCACTCCAGGGGCAGCCTGGCAGGAACAAAGGGCAAACAGCTCCAAACCCAGCTCTCCCCACCAGAGCAGGGTCTGCTGGCACAGCTCTGCACAAGCTCCACACCACAGCCCTGAGGGAAATCCACACCACAGCCCTGAGGGAAATCCACACCACAGCCCTGAGGGAAATCCACAAAACCTCAGCGTTCCCCGCGGGACCTGCCCTGCTCAGCAGCCCCAGAGCTGTTTTGGGAGCTTGGTTTTGCTGCAGGGTGCCTATCAACCCCCGAGCTGCCTGGAGCTCACCTTTCACACCCCAGCGGGTTTACAAACGCCGGTGAATGGATCCTGCCCCTCCCCTGGCTCCAGCAGGCAGGTGAGATGCTGAAACGGGGGTGTGGGGAAGCCGGGCTGCCCCCCCTGCACTGCTGTGTCCTGGGGTGTGCCTCCCCAGCAGGGAGGGGATGCTGCACACCTGCGACAGCACCCGGGGGAGCAGCAGGGTTGGTTTCCATAAATCCCAAACGAAGGGAGCTTTTTCCCGTTCCCACCTGCGGAAGAGGCAGCACTGGGCCCCCGCAGCCGCGGGGCTGGCGGAGGGGCTCACGCAGCACGAGTGCAGCTGCAGCAGGGCCCGGCTGCTGTCGCTCTGCAGGGCCACCAGAGCCAGGAAGGTGTCCTGGGAGGGCTCTGATCCCGGCACCCCGGGGGCTGTGTCCCCTGCAGGGCTCAGGCTCAGCCGCACCGAGTGGTTCCCGGAGCCGCAGGAGTCGCTCACGATGGCAAGGCTGGGGAAAAAGGGGGAAAAGGACAAAAAATGAAACCCAGCCAGGCTGCGGCAGCAGCACCCGAAGCACGGAGCCGGGGGTACTTGCCCGTCCAGCACGGTGGCATCCGAGTGCCGCCCCCTCCTCTGGTGCGAGTCGCTCCCCATGGCTCCGGGCTCCAGCGTCACCGCTGTCCCCAAGGCTCCAGCTGCTCCGTCTGTCACCTCCCGCGTCCTGCCCTCCTCCTCTGCCTCCTCCGTGCTCAGCAGCAGCGCCTGGGCTGGCTCGGTGCCCGCAGCGCCCAGCCAGGGGTGCCCCGGCGCTGTCAGAGCATCCCCGGGGCGCTCCGGGGGCACCGGGACGAGCTCCCGGGCTGGGAGCAGCTCCGGCTCGGGGACAGCGGGCTCGTTAGTGCCCTCATTAACGAGCTCATTAGCGGCGACAGGAACTGCCGTGGCTGTGCCGGGCCGGGCAGCAGTGCCAGGGCCGGAGTGCCCAGTGTCCTGCTCCGTGGCATCCTCCTCCAGAGGGTGGGACACATTCTCCAGAGGGTGGGACACTTCTAAAGGATGGGACACCCCCAGAGGGTGGGATATGTTCTCCAGAGGGTGGAACATGTTCTCCAGAGGGTGGAACACGTTCTCCAGAGGGTGGAACACGTTCTCCAGAGGGTGGGATACATTCTCCAGAGAGTGGGACATGTTCTCCAGAGGGTGGAACACGTTCTCCAGAGGGTGGAACACGTTCTCCAGAGTGTGGGATACATTCTCCAGAGAGTGGGATATGTTCTCCAGAGGGTGGAACACGTTCTCCAGAGGGTGGGATACATTCTCCAAAGGATGGGATACCTCCTCCAGAAGGTGGGATATGTTCTCCAGAGGATGGGACACCTCCAGAGGGTGGGATACCTCATCCAGAGGGTGGGATACGTCCTCCAAAGGGTGGAACACCTCCAGAGGGTGGGATATTTTCTCCAAAGGATGGGATACATTCTCCAGAAGGTGGGACACCTTCTCCAGAGGGTGGAACACCTTCTCCAGAGCGTGGGATATGTTCTCCAGAGGGTGGGGCAGCTCTTCCAGAGGGTGGGATATGTTCTCCAAAGGATGGGACACATTCTCCAGAGGGTGGGATATGTTCTCCAGAGGGTGG
>VXBQ01004464.1:91361-102477 GCA_013400175.1 Phainopepla nitens
ACGTTCTCCAGAGGGTGGAACACGTTCTCCAGAGGGTGGAACACGTTCTCCAGAGGGTGGAACACGTTCTCCAGAGGGTGGAACATGTTCTCCAGAGGGTGGGACGCCTCCTCCATCAGAGGTCTGGGTGCTGCTGGCTGTGCAGCAGACACGGGTGCCTGAGGGGACAGCTGCCTGGTGGGGGCTGCATCTCCTGCTGCTGGCCCCTCAGGGTTCCCCAGCGCTGCAGGGAGCAGCCCCGAGGGGCTCAGCACTGCCTCGGGGCCAGGCTGCACTGCCGGGGGTGCCGGCTGGAGCAGCTCTTTGCCTTGGGCTGGAGCAGCGACAGCGGCACCATTGGCTGTGGGGAGAGGAGTCCCCGCTGCTGCAGCCTGGGCTGTGGCCTGTGTGGGTCTGGGGTGTCCCTCCAGGGCAGGGGCAGAGCCTGTGGACACAGCTGGCTGGGCTGGAGCTAGAGCCAGCTCGTTCCCCGGGGCTGCTGAGGGGGGTTGAGGTGTCCTGGAGCGGGACACGGCCGCTGGGGACACGCCGCTCCCCGGGGACTGAGCAGCTCCTGCTTTTCCTGCACTGGTGCTGGCTGCGGTTGGCCTCGTGCTTTGTCCCGTGCTGGCCCGGGAGGAGGGCTCAGCAGGAGCTGGGGCAGGTGCAGGAGAGCTGGCAGACATCCCTGCACGGCTCACCACAGCCAGAGCTTTCCCAGACATCGTCGTTTTCCTTTGGACCTCTGTGGAAAACGGACTCTGCTCAGGTGCTGCTGCTGGTCTCTGTGTGCTCATGAAGGGCTGAGGCACGGTGGGGGTGAATTCCAGCTCCAAACGTTGAGTGAGACGAGGTTTTCCAGCAGTGATGGGGCTTTGAGCTGTTGTGGCTGGCACAGGGACTCCAGACCGGGCTGTGCTGCCCGCTGTGGAATCGCTGTGCTCACTCCCAGCTGGAAGCACAAAGGAGGCTGAGGATGTTCTGGGAACCACTGGAGATGGCAGCAGCTCGGTGCCTGGGAGCCTTTGAGGGGTGGGCTGCAGGGGTTTGGGGCTGGGGAATGCCCTGGGAGGGGGTTTGGAAGGCAAACAGCCCGTGCAGGGGGCCTGGGCTGGGCTGGGGGTGGGCACTGAGCCCTCCTGCCCTGCAGCCCCTGTGCTGACCCTGGGCTGGGCAGGCTCTGGGGAGCCCCGGGGTCCCTTTGCTGGCAGGAGAGGAGCTCCAGATGAAGATTGTGGCCTTTCAGTGGTGAAATGCACTTTGGGGGAAGATTGGAGGCTCTGAGTGGACACCACCGGCTCTGGTGGCACAGGGGAGGTGCCAGGCTCGGCTGACAGGGAAAGCAAAGCAGTGCCCGTGGGCTGCTGGGGATGGGGAGCAGGAATCTGCATCTCCTCGGGCAGCCTGGGCACGGTCTGCACCGTGGGGCTCATCCTTGGCTCCAGCACATGACCCGGGGCTGAGGTGACAGCTGGGGACAAGCCCCTGAGGGCTGTAGGAGCAGGATTCACTGGCACTGGCTCGGAATTTCCTTTTGCTCTCTCTGCCTGTTGCTTGGACACAGTGGGCAGAGCAGTTTCAGGTCCCACAGACTTCCCAGTGGGAGAAGAGGGACTGGTTTTCACTGGGGTCTCCTGGCTGCTCCCAGTTGTCCCCACGCTTGTGGCCAGCTGGGCTGTCCTGTGGTGACCCTGAGGAGGGGGCAGTGCCCTGTCACTGGGCAGCAGGACAAACACAGGCCTGACCAGCACCAGGCTGGAAGGGCTCAGCTGGAAGTTTGCAAGGTCCAGCGCTGAAGAATTGGGTGCTGCCAGGATCTGCTGGATGGAAAGCAGCCCCCCAACACTGGAATTGGGGAATTCTGCAGGGAGAGGGGAATCCTGCACGGGCTGCAGGCAGATCATGCCATCAGTGCTCTTCAGCACAAAGGACAAGTGTGGGGACGAGGGCAGCAGGGTCAGGGGGTCTTCTCTGGAGGTGCTGAGGGTCTTGGCAGCTGCATCAAGGGACGTCCTGAACTGGTGCACCAGAGCCTGTGCCAGGGCTGCTGGGGCCTCACTGGGCACCCCTGGGCCAGGATGTGCCGTGGTGGAGCTGGGGTGGCTTCCCTGGGCATGGGATGGGCGCAGGACAGGAGCTGCCAGCTTGGTGGGGCTGGGAGGGACAAAGCTGGGAAGGGGAACTGCCTGGTCCCTGTGGCTGTGTGCTCCAGAGGGGCTGGGGACAGGGCTGGCTGCTGGGGACAGTGGAGGAGAATCAATTCTGGGGACAGGGCTGGCTGCTGGGGACAGTGGAGGAGAATCAATTCTGGGGACAGGGTTGGCTGCTGGGGACAGTGGAGGAAAATCAACTTTGGGGACAGGGCTGGCTGCTGGGGACAGTGCTGCAGAACCAGGTTTGCTTCTTCTCCCTGTGCTCACCTGCAGCATCCCAGCCAAGGCTCTCTGAGGCACAGGAGGGGCAGAAGCTCCTTGGAGCTGGGACCCAGAGGCAGGAGATGTGGGTGAGGTGGTCGGGCTGTGGAGGCCCATGGGCTGCATCCCAGCACGAGCAGGAGCAGAGGCACCAGGAGGCTGCAGCCCTGCTGGGACAGAATCCCAGGGCTGGAGGTCACCATTCCCAAAGGTGGGCATTCCTGGAGAGAGGGCAGATGTTGCTTCTTTGTGCTCTTTAGTAGTCGGGGAAGGTTTTAATGTGGAAATCCACAGCTGGGTTAAAGAGGATGAGCTCAGGGAAGGCTGTGGGGTCTCAGGGGAGGGAGATTTTCCAGGTCTCCCTGTCACTGCCCAAGGAGCAGCATCTCCTTGCAGAGCCAGAGCTGCCATTTCCTGCGAGCTCCTGTTGGTCTCTGGGGCAACGTGTTTGGTGCAGGCGAGAGCCCTGTGCAAGGAGAGGGGCTGCTGTCCATCAGCTGTGCCAGCCTGGAACGGAGATGGAAGGAATTCATCAGCACCTGGAGCTTCCATCAAGAGCAAAGGAGAATTTCTGCTGCCTGGTGGGAGGGTGTGAGGAGCAGGCAGCTGGGCTGGGAGTCCAGAGCCGTTTGTTCCAGCTGAAGTTGAATTCCTGCCTTTGCTGCCTGTGGTTTCCTGCTGCAGAGACAGGAGAGGGGAAAACTGAACGGGCCTGGCCGGTGTTGCTCTGGAATAGACGGAGCCAAGGTCCCCTGGAGCTGGCCGTGGTGGGCTTGCAGAAGCTGTGGCTGCAGCACCCAAGCTCCTCAGCTGGGCAGGGGTCAGCCCTGCGCTGGGGTCAGGCTGGGCTGGAGGGTTCGTGTCCGTGGGCCTTTTCCCGGAGGGAAGCACTGCTGTGGGCAGCCAGCCCTGCCCTGCTCTTCCCAGAGAAACCCCGGCGCCGGGGGGAAGTGCAGATGCTGCCACTTCTGTTCTTGGCCGGTGAAAATGGAGCGTTGGGGTCAGCAGAGCAGTTTCAGACCGTGGCACCTGCCTCTGCCTGAGGACAGGAGGGGAGGAGAGGGCTGTGACCCGGGCAGGGTCCTGCCATGTGGGAAAGGGCCGGGGCAGCCCCGAGCTGGAACTGGGAGCGCTGGGACCAGCCCCAGGAGTGCTTTCTGCTTCTCCTTGCCGTGCCAGAGCTGCGGGGAGCTGTGATCCCCGTGTGGAGCTGCTCCAGAGCTTGCCAGGAGATGTGTGCCCATGCTGGGCTCTCAGGGCTGCTGTGGGCAGCGGCTCAGCCCCCGCCAGGCTCGCAGGCACGGCCCCAGGCAGCAGAGCCGTTCTGTTTGCAGCTCTCCCTGGGCGGGACGCGGGCTCAGAGCTTGCTCCAGCGGTGGGATCAGCTCCTGGGCTCTGGGAGTGAGAGGTCACCTCAGGCCAGTCCCCCCGGGCGAGGGGCACGGGGCTGCTCTGGGCAGAGCTCAGGCCCAGCATCCCACTGTCACTCCTGGAGGCACCTGGGGAACGAGAACAGAGCTTGGGCTCAGCTGGAGCCAGCCTTGGACTGCTCCAGCAGCACCCCAGGGCAGCTGAACTGAGCAGGCACTGCCTGCCCAGAGCCACACGGGAGCTCTGGCACTGCCAGTCCTGGTCCCAGCCCCAGTCCCAGTCCTGGTCCCAGTCCCGGTCCAAGCCCCATTCCCATTCCCAGTCCCATTCCCATTCCCAGTCCCATTCCCATTCCCATTCCCATTCCCATTCCCATTCCTGGCCCCATTCCCATTCCCAGTCCCAGCCCCATTCCCATTCCTGGTCCCATTCCCATTCCTGGTCCCATTCCCATTCCTGGTCCCATTCCCATTCCCATTCCCATTCCCAGTCCCATTCCTGGTCCGATTCCCATTCCCATTCCCAGTCCCATTCCTGGTCCCATTCCCAGTCCCATTCCCAGTCCCATTCCCAGCTGTTCCAAACCCCACCCTCTGCTGCTGCCCTTCAGCTTCACCTGCAGGACCCGAGGCATGGAGCAGCCAGAGAGGAGCCCCTGATCTGCACTGAAGGTGCAGGGAGAGGGACAGCCTCGGGCTGGCCAAGGACAGGCTGGGAGCTCTTCCACAGCAAAGCAAGGTTAAAATAAACCTGAAGGAGCTCCCTCCCCCGGCTCTCCTTCAGCACTCCCCCTCCACCAGCATCCCATCAGGAGTTCCCTGATCCCTACAGGGTGCCAGGCAGGTTTGTTTTGACACAGAGCAGAGAGAACACAGCAACTTCTCAAACCCAGAGCAGCTGCTTTTGTCACTGGAAAAGGCAGAGCCTTGGTTTAAAAGGCTATTCTCTCCTCCACACATTTTACTTTTTCTGCCTTCACATCAGAAGCTTGATGTTCCAATTTACACTTTCCAAACCACAGACTAAAATGGATTTTCCTCCCCAAAAAACTTTAAGCATTTTTCCTCAGGCAGCTGCCAGGAAAAACACAGATCTAAAAGCTAAAGTGTTATGCATTTAAATTGTGGTTTTTGACAAAGGCAAAGCAGAGCTTTAGCAGCTTCACAAAAAGAAGAAAATTACTGATTAGGTAGAAAATTCTTTGCCATTTCCCAAGTTTATCTTTCCTGAAGAGAACAGCCTGCCTGAGGACACAGCACTGCTTCCACCAGCCCAGTTAATTTCTGTGCCCTCCCAGGGATGCTCACAGGCACCCAGCAAGGTGGAAAGCCAAGGCTGGAGCCCTGCTGTGAGTGACAGCAGCCCCAGGAGCTCGGCTGGGGCAGCAGCAGCACAAACCCAGCACTGATTTCCTGCTGTCAGAAACGTTTGGCAGGACAGCTGTTCCCAAAGGAGAGGCAGCACAACGTGTCAGTGGTGCCTGGAAAAAGGGGGTTCTGAGCAAGCCTTCAGCAGCACCAGCTTGATCCTCAGTGCTGCTTGCAGTCCCTCAGGAAAAGGATTTTTAATTTGTTTTCCCCTAAAGAGACAGTATTTTCTTTGAGGGCTGAGCAGCATGGCAATGTCCTGATGAGGGGCTCCTCACAGCCCCCAGATGAAACCATTTCCCCCAAACCCTGGGCTGCACCAAAGGGGGAAGCTGCTCCTTCATCCCAGAGCTGCCCCACACCTGGGGCTGAAGGCAGAGCACCGAGGGCAGGGCAGAAGAGGCAGAAAAGCAGCATTTTTTGGGGCCAGAACAAAGCCCATCACTCACCAGACAAATCCAGCAGCCCGGCTGCCAGCAGGACAAAGATGGGGAATTTCTCCTGCATCTTGTGGAGCAGCTCCTGAGCCATCCCAAAAAAAAAAAAGAATTTCCCACCTGGAAGCAGCTCCCTGAGGAGCCACTGCTGCCTCCCAGCAATGGGATTGGGTTACTTTATAAGAGCTTAGGCCACACACCAACCAATAACCTGTCCCAGGGAAAAAAACCCTGCACCAATTGGAATCAATGGGTTTTTAACAAAAGAACAGAGCGTGGTCAGGTGGAAAAAAAGTGGAAAATGTGACTGTGAACACGAGAGGGTGCTTGTGCAGCCCTGGGGGAAGAGCAAAAACACTCCCTGGAGGGCTGGGTGAGGATGTGGAGGGGCTTGGGTGCACCCAGAGGAGGGGAACAGAGCTGGGGCAGGGCTGGGAGCCTCCTGCCAGGCTCAGGGCTCTGGGATTGTCCACTTTGGAGGAAAGGAGGCTCAGGAGAGACCTCCTGGCTCTCTGCAGCTGCCCCAGGGGGACATGGAGACGTGGAGGACATGGAAGAGGAGGTGCTGAGTTCAAACTGGGTATTAGGAGGCATTTTTCAGCCATTTTTGAAGGTGGTCAGACCCTGGAGAGGGGATTTTCAGCCCTGGAGTGCTCAGGCTGCAATGGGTGGTGTTGTAGGTCCTTTTAAACTGAGCTATTCTACAATTCTGATTTTTTTTTTTGCCATTTGTGCCAATAAAAACATCCACAGGGATCAGCCTGGATCCCAGGGAGCAATGGAAACCACAGGGAAACAAGCACAGAACTCAAACTAAGAGCCCAGGGAGAGCCCAGAGGCTTCTTGGGCACCATCACAGCTACACCCTTTTTTTTTTCAGCCATAAAGCCCCCAAAGAACTGCAAATATTTCCCTGGAGGCAGCAGCCAGCAGGACTGTCTGCGTGCCAGGCACACCAACAGGGAGCCAAAGCTGCAGGCGGGCTGAGGGGACAGGAGAGAACATCCTGACACAGCCCTGCCCGTGCCAGGGCAGTGAACACCTGAGCAAGAGGCAGATAAGGCCCCTAATGACAGCAGGGACAGCAGGGAAACAACAACGACATTCTCCAGGCTGGGCAGGGAATCCAGCAGGGAGCTGAGCAGGAACTGCCCCTCTCCTCCCCTGAGGACCAAGGTCAGGGCACTGCAGCTCACCCCGCTCCCCGGGCAGGAAAATTCCCGGCAGGAGCAGAGCACCTGAACCCTGCACGTGGCATTTGTCACCTGCCTGGGCAGGGTGGAACCCCAAACCCCCCCAGGTTGTTGAACTGAGAGGATTTTGCTAGGAGGCAGGAGGGGGAGTCTCTGGCTGGCGCCCTCAGAGCTGTCCCCGCTGGCTGCAGGGAGTGGCTTTGGGGCTGTTTCCCCAGGAAACCTGGGGGAGCAAGGGAATTTCATGGCAATTTCACCACCCAGGTGAAACTCCAGGCTGCCTCAAATAAACGTTGCGCACTTCCCATCCCAAGGGCAAGAGAATCTCCCTCCTCTCCAGCGGGAAGCTGATTCTCTTTGGAGAAAGAGCTGATGGATAATTTGTCAGCCCCTACTCTGAGGGGACAAAGGTTCCCCACAGAACTGACACCCAAGGAGGGGAGCTGAAGAGCCATTTTAAAGTCAAACTGGACTGGTCTGTGCTTGTTCTTCACAGAAAGGTAATAAATTCTTCTGTTTCCTGTGTTCAAAACCAAGGGAAAAAAAAAAAGCTATGCTGTATTTATGGCCATTTAAAAAATTTATGTCAATTATTCAAGCAAAGACAGCCTAATGCAAGGTGGTGTTTTGGTTGGTAGATGAGATAATAAATCAGCTTCTTCGTCCTGATATTGTTTCACTGGCTTCTGTGGGGGGACCAAAACCACTCCAAAAAAGCCACTGAAAAGTTGATGTGCTTTGAATTAATTTTATTAAAGCAAAGAAAACTCAACAGCAAGTGAGGTGAAGGGCACTTGTGGGAGGTTTCTGAAGAGCTCAGCTGCTCTGCACGTATTTCATGGAGGAGTTCAGGATGGCCAAGCCATTGAGCTTCCTCAGCTGATGGATGTGCCTGGAGAGACAACACGGGGAACAGCTGGTGACTACAGATTAAAGTTTTTAAGCTTTCCCTGCTCTGCCCAAACTTTCAGGGGTGTTTAATGCTATATTCAATAAATTCCTGTTAGAACTGAGTTTCTAGATAATGATAATAACACTGATTTCTAGATAATTATAATAAATAATAACTATATTCAATAAATTCCTCTTAAAACTCAAAACCTAAAAATTCCTCTAAAACTTAAAACTCCTAAAGTTTCTGGATAATAATAATAACACAGAGCTAATACAGATACTCTTAACACAGAGTTTCTAGATTATTATTGCTCTCAGAAAGGCACATAAATAATGTTCTTCAAACAGGTGGCATTTCAGATTAACCAAACTAAGAAAATAGAGTTTCCCTTCTATCTCTGTTTTTTTTAGACAAATCTCAGGGCTGATACTTTCTCTGCTGCTCATTTGGGATCTACAGACTCCTAACATCACTTCTGCTCTTCCAGCACGGGTCAATGAACTCCTGGAAAGAAGTGGAGACAGAACTGACAGCCCAGGAGCCCTATGGCAGGATTTGGGGACAGGACCACATGAGGGAATTCTGGTTGGAGGAAGGAAACAGAATAGAATATTCTAGATAGAACAGAATGGAATCCGTGGAGTATTTCTATAAATGAACCCAATAACTCCTAGATTTGACTTAGGCTGGCTGGTTTTTCAGGGATTATCACCTAGAAACAAAAAAGGGGAATTAGAAAAGGGAGTTTCTGGGCGTACCTTGGCTCAGCCACACAGAGCCTGCCCAGGGCAATGGCTGAGTTCTGCTGCACCGAGGTTCTCCGGGCATCCCCCCCAGCCTGCCTGAGCAGCAGCTGCACCACGCTGGAGCCCAGCAGGGAGGAGGCAGCCCCGGGCAGCAGCAGGCACTGGCTGAGGCAGAAAGCTGCATTGCCCACAACCAGCTCATCCTCGGCCTCCAGCAGCTTCAGCAGCACCTGGAACCCTGGCAGGAGGGGGAATCTCTGTTAGGTACACTCAGAGCTGCTCCAGCTGCTCCCTGCTGGCGGCAGGGAGTGACTTTGGGGCTGTTTCCTCAGGAAATCTGGGGATTTCATGGCAATTTCGTGGCAATTTCAGCAGCCTGGAGGCTGCCTCAGCTCCACTGCCCAGATGTGTCTCTCACAAAGAGCTGAACCACGTTAAATGCCTTAAACCAGAAATGCTGTGGAAAGAACAGCTGGAAAAAGGAACATGAAAAAAAGCTTTCTGTGCATCCAGAGCTACCAAAGCAGCTCAGCCCAGCTGGGAGCTGCCCCTGAGGACAGCACAGAGTTTTGGCCCCGACGCCTGAAAGCAGCAGCAACATCTCAGGCCACAGACTCCTGACCTCTCAGAGATCACTGATAGAACACAGCCATGGCTTTCTGCCCTGGGAGGTTTCCTCTGGCAAACAGAGGTGACCAAATAAGAATCAGTGATTTCTCACAGGTGAATAGCCAGAGTTTTGGTGGAGAGAAGGAGGGTGAAGTGTTGCTGCTGATTTGAGGCAATGGAAGCTCTCTCTGAGCTGGCAGTGAGAGGAGTCTGGGCTGCACAGAAGGGAGGGGATGCTCTGAGAGGCTTTTCAAGAGGGGAAATCCTTGGGGCACAGCCTGAACTGCAGGCACTGACAGCTTCTCGACAGGTTCAGCCACTTCAATAAAATCTCAGGATTCTCTGCTGTGGGTCCATGAGCATGGGATGGGGCTGGCTTTTAAAGCAATCCAAGCAGAGCAGAAATCCCCTCACACTGCTCTGGGACTCCTCTGCCTCCAGCTGCTCCTTGTGCCAGGCCAACCTCCCCTGGAGGAACCCCCAGCAACCCCAACCCTGGAAAGCACAACTGTCACTCACTTTTGTCCCACCTCAGCAGCTCTTGCTGAGCTCTGCTGCTGCTCTTGGTGCAGATGGAGAGGGTCTTTATGGCATAGCTGCATGTGAGCTGGCCCCCAGCCTGAGGGATTAAAGCACAGGGAACACGCTCAGCTCATCCCCACAACAGCCTGGGCACCTCGGGGACACGCAGGAGTTCCTCAGGCCTGAGCCCAAATATCAACTGAAAACCTTCACAGGGTGTTTGTCTCAGGGTGGACACAGGCTGAGAGTCACATAAAACTCTTTGAATTCCCGCCAGTAATGAACACACAAAATTCCCTGGATCTCTGCAGCCCAACCCTTTTCAAAGCAACCCCCCTTGACAAGAGCCCAGTGCCACAGATTTTTTCTAGAATGGCCCGATCTGCATAATCCACACCTGCTGGACACAGATATACAGCAAAAATTAAAGTAAGAATAAAAAAAAAATTAAAAAAAAGGCTTAAAATGAAACCTGGGAGCGCTGTTACCATGGACAAGGATGCAGACACGTCCTCCAGGGAAAGGAGGATAAACAGGGGGGAGTTAGATTTGCTCAGGGGACAATGCAGGCAGAAATACAGCAAGCTGGATTTACTTTCAAGAATTTGAGCATTTTCTTCACCACTCCTGCTTTCACCACTTCCTCCACGGCTGAGGGGGAGGCTGGCAGGACACGGCTCAGCACTCCAATGGCTCTCTAAATGAGGGAAAAAGCAGAGAGAAGCAAACCCAAACATTTATTGGTCCAGGCAGCTTAATTATTTTGTTCCTTGCACAGTAAGCCAGAAGTAATTAAAGTGCTAAAAGGAGAAATTCACAGAAATTAAGGCAATCCCAGAATTACAGAATCTAACAAAGAACATCTTTAGGATGTGGCTTTTTTATTTGTTGTTGTTTCTTGGAAACTGAGCACAGCAGTATCAGCACAGGGAGAGATGAGCCCAAACTGGGACCAGCACAACTCCCTGGGCGTTTATTCATTAAAAAATAAAAATACAAATTCCTGGTAGAGACCAGCCTAGCACTGCTGGCACTGAGAGAGGGAAAACAGCTCAGAAAGTTCCTGAGAGCTCGGGGAAGGGACTCAGAGCCCACATCTGCCCCTGCCCAGAGGAGCTGCTCTCCCTCGAGTCCCACCCCATTCCCAGGAGTAGGAACTGCAAAGAGAAACAGCTGAGCACCCAAACTGCTGCTGCTCCTTTGCTTCTCCACTGATTTTGAAGGGTTTCATACTGAAATGGTTTGTAAGAGCTGCTATTAAGCAGATTTCAAGAGAGCCTTGAAAACCTCTTGCATCAAACCATACAAAAACTAACATAAAAGTGGTCTATTATTTTTTTATTGCTATTAGGAATGTTTTAGGCTTCGAAGCCTCCTGCACAGGGCAGAATTTTGCTCTGAAGAGCTCAGCAGAGCCAAACCCAGCTTTTGTTGGTGACTTACTGTGACAATCCTTCCCTCCTGATGGGTGAGCAGAGCCAGGCACCTGGCACTGATGGGCACAGCAAGGTCCTGGAAAACACAGGGGAAACACAGGGAAAATACATGGGAAATTCACTCAGGGGAAACTCACACAGGGGAAA
>VXBQ01004465.1:0-26488 GCA_013400175.1 Phainopepla nitens
GGGGGGATAAAGAAGGCAGCAAGCGTTCGCGAGGGCTCCGGGCATCCCTGCCTTGGCAGCCGCTCCTCCGGGATAGCGCAGCCAACTCCCCGGCAGCCCCACCACCCGGTCCCCCGGCCACGGGCACAGCCGGGGCAGGAGCGCACGGCAGAGCGGGCCGGGGGCTCCGGGCGCGCCCTCCTCTCCCTCCCCCTCCTTCCCTCCCGCCGCGGCTGCGCTCCCCCCCCGCGCCCCCCGCCCCCCTCCGCGGCGCCGGGCCAGGAGCCCCGGGCAAAGCCGCTCTCGGCACTCACTGAGCCCAACTCCGGAGCGCCGCGCACCCACCGCCGAGGCTGCCGCTCGCTGTGGATGCCTGATCCGCAAATGCCACCTGTAGGCCTGTTTCCTCGGAAGCTCAGCCCCTCGGCTGCCACCCGCCTGAATTCGGCGTGCGAAGTTTCAGCCGGCGAATCAACACCGCGGGGACCTGTTGGCTGCCCGGTGAGCTCGGCGGGTCAGCCCCGGCGCCGGCTCCCGCTGCTCCCCGAGAACATCCCGCACCAGCCTGGGCCAATCGCAGCCACTAGTGGAGCACCCTGAGGGGACAAACCTCCGGTGTTACCCTACAGCAGCGCAAACCTTCATGTCCTAATAAACAAACTCCGCGTAAATTCAGCCATTTGTGGCCGGTACAAGGCCCTCACAAACCCCTCACAAGAGAGCGGCAGCCCTCACAAACCCCTCACAAGAGAGCGGCAGCTGAAGCGCTGCTGGTTTCAAACGCAAGTGTCCACCTCTTCGCCCCACCACCTCCACTCTTCTCCAATACGGGACAGGACAGGCTCTGTCTCTCCTGGAAGAGTGTTTTTCCTTAGCTAAGTGAATACAAAACGCGAATTTGCCCGTTTAATTACACCAAACTCCCTTTCCTCTTGCCTCCAAACCCTGTGCTCCTCCCTCACGCTTCTGCGGGCAACTCCATCAGCAAAACCACCAGTACCTATCTGTAAAACCTTCTAAAAAGGAAAATAATCACTCCTGACCTTTTACGTGAAGATGACCACGTCAATCTCGAGTGCCTCAATATCCTCTCGGATCCAAACGTCAGCGTAGACTAAGGAACCACAAATTTTCTGCATAGAAGCTGAGTAAAATCTCTTCTTCCCTCGATATTTTCAGAGGACCCTGCTAATTCCTTTGGAATCCTAACAACCAAACCCAGCCTTCAGAAGGGCTCGCACTGGATTTCCAGAGTCCAGAGGAGCTCTGACACTCCGGATATTAGACAGAGTTGGACCCGAGGGAAGCGGGATGCTGCCAAGCAGCCTACATTCGAGTGCACCTCCCTTGGACGGCGCCACGCAGCAGCACCCACCGCTCAGAGACCCTCACGGCGTTCGTGGCCCCAAGCTGCGGCCAGGAGCCACTGAGGCGAGCGGCTCCGCTCCCCGCCCCGCGGCTCCCGCAGCTCGGGCGGCCTCGCTGTTACGGTGCGGGTCCCGCGTCCCGTCCCACCTCACCACGCTGTGCCCCGCGTCCTCACCTCCGCCTCGGGCCGCTGTGCCTCCGCCGTGCCCCGCTCGGCAGCGGCGCGGAGCCGCGCTCGCCAAACGCGGGCGGAGTGTGCCCCCGCCGCGGCTCGGAGGCACGGCGAACTGCAGCCGCAGGCACCGGCCGCTCGCCCTCCTTCCTGCCTTCCTTCCCTCCTGCCTCGGCACCCCGGCCCCCTCTTCCTCACCTCCGCGCTCCCCCAGAGGTTTGGCTTGCCAGGGAGGAGAAAAACCCTCAAACGCCACTGAAACAGAGAGGAACGGCGGCGCGCCGGGCTCCGTGCGGGCTCCGAGAGCGGGATTAGCTCGGGGATGCTGGTGCGGGGTGGGGAGTGAACAGGGGTGATTTCCGTGGAATAAAAATGAATATTAATTACGCCGGCTGAAGGGGAAATATCGTGTGTCCTGGTGCTGGCACAGAGTCAGCTCATTAGTAGAAGTGGTGTTTAGGCTTCCAGCAGTCGTCCTTGCGCATTTGTCTTTACAAACAAGAGATACTTGTAAAGATCCTCCTGCACTTCAGTAAAGGCCCACCAGCTTCCTTGTTAATTTGCTTTAAATAGAAGCATTTTCTGGATATGTGAGCTTTGCAGGCTTAATGAGAGATCTTTAATGAACTATCTGAATAAAAATCCCAAACAGGCAGGATCAGCAGCCTGTGGATTTGGGGACTTAGCCATTATTCATGTTTTACTTCAATATGTATGAACAACACTGCACATACACCAAACTTGCCCTACCTCTGCCCTCAAAGCTTAATATATCATTATACTACAAGCTTAAGCCCAGATCAGTGCAGTAGCCCAGTAGCCAGACTCCTCCACTCAGAACAGGATGCAAAGAACAACTATTTAACAATAAAACCCCAAGAAGACTGAAGCTGGCTGGAGATCCCAAATCCCAACCCCATTGCTGCTGCTGTTCCCACCACAGCTGCTCACATGAAGACACCAGTAGGGCTCAGAAAATGAGTTCTGCCCAGCTGGCTGCCCTGCCACCAAAATAGAAGTTGGCCAAGTTCCTCTTAGCCTTGCAGCAACTTCACTTGACCCAGTTGAACTCACTAAATCAGCAGAAAACTCACCTGGCAGCACAAGACAGCATTTCCTTCATCTTCAAGAAGCCGGGGGGAATCACTGAGAAGTCAGATAAGCAGCAAAGCCATCACTGAGCAGGTCTGGGGTGAGCAGACCCTGTAGGTGGTGCAGGACCATCCCCTTCAGCTGCCAGTTGTTCTTACATTTGCTCAGCCACCTCGTGATCCCTTCTGCTCAATTTCACCTGTGTAAATCCAGATTAAATCCCCCAGATGAACCTGAGGCTGAAATGTCTTCCCTCACCTCTTCTGAAGGCAAAAGCAAAAGTAATTTTGATTCAGATGGAGCCTTCTTGTGTTCCTCTCCCATACAAAAGCAATGAGAGCAGAGATTTTAACCCCGTGGTACTCAGGTGCTTTACAGGTACACTGTAAATATTTGAATGGCCACGTGCACTTGGCAGATCAGCTCACAGCTCATGCCTCAGCATCATTTGTTAGAACACAGATGAAAGAAAACCGCTCTTCTCTTGCTTCCTTCATACTTCTTAAACACCTCAATTCTTCAAATTAACTCCTAGAGGAAAGAAAGGAAGCAGAAGGAGGTTAAGCGTGAAGGCAAACACTGGCCAGGTGTTTCTCCCCACCACCATTAGATGAGTCACAGAGATTCTAGCAGACAATTCTGTTTGCTTTTACAGGAGACCGACAGATCAGAGAGCTCAGGAGCATCTGTGCTAATGCAGAATTCAGTAGTCACAGCGCACAATCATATTTGAAAAGTAATGCTTTAATTAGAGAAAAATTTAATTTCTACTTCAAATTTCTGTGGATGATTTTAATAAGAGAGTAGGAATTACAAGCAAAAGTGTCAAGACTCCATTAATCAAATATTTGCATACAATTTAAATGACTCTGCCACTTATTTAACGTTAGAACTCAGAGTGGAAGAGGAGAATTGCCACTGTTAGTTTAGGTATGGCTACATTCACTAATCTCATGCCTTAAGCCTCTACTTAATCTGTTTTACTACTCAGAATAATAGCAAGCAGGGCGATAACTTCTATTACATCCATACCTTCTCTTCTCTTTTAAAGAGCAGTTAATTACAGGAAGAATGTGCAGAAGCATTTGCAAAGTTCTGATTTTTCTTTTTCAATGGCCAGCTGTACCGAGAATTTGTTCAAGGATCAATGTGCATTTTATATGAATGCAATTAAAGTTGTGACTATCATTCCTCAAAGCCCCAAATGAAGTTCTCCTAATCCATCATCTCCTATGAGTATTGGAATAGATGGAAACTTCATTGATTTCAGTGGAAGCAGGTGCAGCTCCTTCATGTGCTGGTCCATCTGTACCTACATGAGTGTGACTTGCACACTGCGTGCAGTACAGATCTGTACCTCAATACCACCCACAGCCTCCTGCACATGGAAAAAGTATTAATTCCACATGTTATTGCAGGCGGTTATAGCCACAAGCATCTCATACACATTAATTAATTTACATTTACTGCAAGTTATGTTCGCAACAGAGACAGAAACAACCCAGACAAGCTGTGCTGCAAATCATTTGCACTTGGAAGGTTAGCACCCAGAACTTGCTATTGTCCCCATGTCCAGACATCCATCCCACTCCTTGTTAATTTGGGGAATGCTGAGCTGCCACACTGTCCATCGATTCCACTTGTGGCTCTGAGCACTCAGCACTTCTCCACATTAAGCCTGAGGGTTCAGGAGATGAGACAGTGAGGGGCCACTAATGCTGTTTGGCTGAGGCAGCTTGCTCAGCAACATACACAGAGCCTGCAGCAAAAACAGGGATAGAGGAGAATTCAACTCATTCACCTGCCCCCAGCACAGGTGAGCTTTCCTCTTGCACCAATCCTCTGTGTTGTTCTCTGTCACTATTGCCCACAACCATAAGTCATATAGATCACAGCATATGCCACAATCAAGATACACAAAACACTGTATTAAAATGCTAAACTTTCCACGTGCAGCCTTCTGACTCCTTCTTCCTTAGGGGACTAGACCCTCCCCAAGCAGCACCACAGGACTAAACTTGCTTTTTAGTTAGAAGCAAAGCCCAAACATTCCCTGGAGTTGGAAGCAAAGCCTCCGGCAGCACCACACAGCCTTCTGGTTTCTAACATAGTTCAGAGGAGGAAACTTTCCCCAAGCAGCACCAAGCAGCCTTCTTGTTTCTTCTCCCTTCTGCCACCCAGCTAACTCCTGTCTGTCCCTCACCCAGCCCCTGACCCTGGGTGTCCTCTGCACACAGCTCACCTTCTGTGGCCCTCACCCAGCCCCTGGGTGTCCCCTGCACACAGCTCACCTTCTCTGGCCCTCACCCAGCCCCTGACCCTGGGTGTCCCCTGCACAGCAGCTCACCTTCTCTGGCCCTCACCCAGCCCCTGACCCTGGGTGTCCCCTGCACACAGCNCACCCAGCCCCTGACCCTGGGTGTCCCCTGCACACAGCTCACCTTCTCTGGCCCTCTGACCCTTCCTCCTCTCAGCACAGGCAGCAGACTCCAGCTGACTCTGGGGCAGCAACCCCCTCTTTTATACCTCTCACCCTTATTGGGCACAGCTGGGCCTTGTTAAGGGTAAAACTGCCTCTGCTCCTTTGTAATCACTACAGCTGCCCACACAAACCCAAGTCCACTTGTACTTTTTGAACCTCCAGGTGTGGTGACTCTACCACTTCCCAGAGCAGCCTTTCCAGTGCCTGGCCATGCTTTTGATGAAAGAATTTTTGCTCATATCCAAGCTGAGCCTCCCCTGGCCCAGCTTCAGGCTGTTTTCCCTTCTCCTGTCCCTGTTTCCTGGCTGTCCCCTCCTGTCAGGGAGTTGTGCAGAGCCAGAAGGGCCCCCCTGAGCCTCCTTTTCTCCAGGCTGAGCCCCTTTGCCAGCTCCCTCAGCCTCTCCTGGGGCTCCAGCCCCTTGCCCAGCTCTGTTCCCTTCCCTGGACACGCTCCAGCCCCTCCAGGGCTCTCTGGCCAGGAGGGGCCTGAACTGACACAGGATGAGGTCTCTCCCCCATGCCCAGAGATGCTGAATTAAAAGGTGACACCATGGCTGGCTTTTCATAACTTTTGAGTGCCTGACACTGCAAATGAAGCAATTCATACAAAAGCACCACCGTAAAGAGGAGAGGGCGGCTGTGTTCCAGTCTTTTTTTCAGGTGAGAACAAGGGGAAAGAGAAATCCCAACAGTTCCCAGTGACATTCTACCAGCTGTGTTTAGACCACACAAGAAACTGCCAATCTCCTGCCAAAGAGAGATCTTTATCTTGACTGGGAAGTGGAGTACTGAGGTTATTTTGTTGTTCTGTTACTAGAATCGGTGAGACAATGTTGCAATTCGAGTCCAGTGTAGCCCAAATCCCTTCCCAGTGTCCCCTGAGGAGCCCACGTCCCTGCCAGTGCCACCTGCCATGTTCCACAGTGGCACAGTGTGCCAGGCTACACCATTTATGTTTTGACAAACTGCCAGCCTTTCGCTTAGAAATCAAGTGCTAAAAAGGGAAATTAGCAAGCTAACCTCAGCCAAAATTGAACAGAATTTCATAGAGTAAGAAGTTCTTTTCTCTGGTTCTGGAGAGGTTTTGCCCTGTCAAGTTCCAAAGACTCATGGAAAACAACATAGATGCTTCAGCCTCTAAAAAACATGGTATGAATCTCTTACCTGGGTAAATCCTCAGAATCTGAAATAAACACACTCTGCTCAGAAAGCATCATGGCTTGAAACAGAAAATGAGACTGGATAATGGAAAACATAAAGCCTTTGGTACCAGGAAAAACATATTTATGACTCTCAACAAGCACAGCACACAGTTGAACTTTTCCAAACTGGGATAGTGCACAGATGAAGGGTTTGGAAAGCTCATCTCACATGGGATGCACTTCACTCAGAGCTTCTGATCCTTCTCCCAGAAAAAGGGCTGATTTCCACCACTGACCATTACCTCTCTGCAGAGCTGTCAGAATCAGGTGGATGTTTGGAGAGCTGACACTAATAAGGGTTCTGAAATCCTGAAGAGCTGAACATCTCTGACTGGTACTACAACTAATAACAGCTAAGGATAATTAGCAGCTCCCAGAACACACTCAGCAGCTTTTGCTACAACTTAGTTGTGAACACATCCATCAAGAATGATTACACCTCACCAGTAACTAAATTACAAAGCTAAAACAGAAATGAAGGGGGAGCCCAGTGACAACAACAATTCAAATACTGCTGTATTCTCCAAAGTCAATAAAGGTTTTGTCCTTGCATCATTTCACTCAGTTGGGAACTCTTCTGTATCTGTGGTATATAAACACTTTTGAATAGCTTTTTAAATTATCTGCTTGCAAATAAAACAAAGTACTTGGGAAAATATTAACCCTTGTTTACTTAATAGTTTGAAATTTCTATTCAGTGTCTTAGAACAATGTCTAGAAACTCTCAAGTTCCACTAGTGAGGTAAAAATTTCCATGCACATGGTAGGAGTCAAAATTAATGTTTTTTAAGGTCCCTTTTAACCAAAACCATTCTGTGTTTCTGTGATTTCATATTTCTTTTGATTTCTCTGTTAGCAAACCCAAAGGGAGGTAGGCTGAGGCTGGGGAAAGAACCCACATTCATGTCTCCTCCACCTTTAAATGCAGCACAAGTTCTCTGAGTTGAGACACGTGAACAATAATGAATGCAAACTTAAAATGTGTATTTTCGTTCACCCAATGAGAATTTACTTCAGTGTAACCAAAATATCATTGCTTCTCATCATCAGAAGAGTCCTATACAAACTGGAAAGAGAGAATTTAGCTCATTATAATCACAGAATCATAGAAAGGTTTGGGCTGGAAGGGTTCCAACACCCCTGCCGTGGGCAGGGACACCTTCCACTGTCCCAGGCTGCTCCAAGTCCCAAAGTCCAATCTGGCCTTGGACACTTCCAGGGATCCAGGGGCAGGCACAGCTGCTCTGGGCACCCTGTGCCAGGGCCTGCCCACCCTCCCAGGGAACAATTCCTGCCCAATATCCCATCCATCCCTGACCTCTGGCAGTGGGAAGCCATTCCCCCTTGTCCTGACACTCCAGATCCTTGCAAAGAGTCTCTCTCCATCTTTCTTGTAGCTTCTTCAGGAACTGGAAGGCAATAATTAGCTCTGTTAAGAAGGTGCCAGCAGGTGCATCCTCACTGCTGCAAAGCTCCAGGGAAAAACACAGGCGGTCTCAGCTCATCAGACAGTGCCATTGTGGCATGCGTGGGAAGGGGTTTGAGGAGGCTGGCTACCCTCTCCTCCAAAAATTAAAGTACCTGAATGGTTCAAAAGTACATCCTCCACGTGGACAAGGCTGCCCTTATGTGCTGGTGAAGGAAATTAGAAAAAGGTTCCCGAAGAATAAACCATTACTATGGTACTGTAGCACCAAATCATGGCCAGGGTTTCCCAAAAAATACAGTAAAATCATAGAAGCCCAGAATGGTTTGGGTCGGAAGGGACCTTAAAGCCCATCCAGTGCCACCCCTGCCAAGGGCAGGGACACCTTCCACTATCCCAGGCTGCTCCAAGCCCTGTCCAACCTAACTTTGGGCACTGCCAGGGATCCAGGGGCAGCCACAGCTGCTCTGGGCACCCTGTTCTCAACACCTCGCTATTTTAATGTGTCAAGATGAAGCTATGAAGGAAATCACATCTGTGTAATCTTTGCACGTGTTTGCAAGCTTCGTATTTCTGTGTTGAAGTAGGACAAAAAAGGGTGACCTACTCTTGCCCAGTTCCACATGACGCCATCTGTGTTTAATCCCAAGTTAAGGAAAAGTTCATAAAATCCTACAACAACGTCAGGATGGCAGCAATCTGCATTCCCTTATTCCCTAGGGACACTTCCGCATAAAGTGCAGTGCCTGGTGCTGGGGAAACCTGAAACAATATCAGATCCTCTGTGTGCCAAAAGGATTGAAGCTGAGAAATCTCTGAGCTGGGAGAAGAAATCCCAGAGTCCCCTGGGTCAGTGCTGTGTATCTGGCACCATCCAGCACAGAGCCCTCACCCACAACATGGCAGAGAGCACAACCGGGAATAAAGCCAAGCTTTAACTCTGCAGGAATTTCTGGTCTAACAGAGGGGTGGAAGTCAGGGAAGTGACTTTCCCAGATGTGAAACACAGAGCTATAAAAGGTCTAAATGATACAGGACAAGTCTTTGAGATGGACAATGAGCATCCCATTAAAGTTGAAATGGTTTCCAAAAATATCCCACTAAACACCTCATCAAAGCCACTTTGCCAGTAGCTGTAAATGTCACACAACAACTCCTAGGTAGGTGTTGAGGACAGGAAGGGGACACTGCCTTAGCCACTGGCAGAAGCAACAGAGAACCAGAACACAATTATTGGAAATGGATTCCTGCCAGCCTCGTACAGTTAATAACCTTTACTCTGAGCAAAGTGTAACGTTTAATGGTCCAAATGGTGAGTGTTGCTCCTCTGGGGACTTCTTCCCACAGCCTGAGGAAGAAGAGCAGCTGTTGGTACTTATCACATCCCTTCTGAATATGCCAGCTACCCCTCTCCACTCCAGCCACTCTTTAACTGCATTCCCTGAGTCTCTTCCATAATTATATCTCAGTTATTAAATGCTGACCACCCTTGACACAGACACTGGAAACACAGCCCATGGCATTTTGCCATTAGAGACTGATGGTCAGTTTGGTGCTAATCTCTGTTTGCATCAGTACTGAACAAGCAATAGCCTCCCTGAAGTTACACTTGATTTATGTGGGCACCACAGAGATAAGAGTCCAAACCAAAAATCCAAACAGGCCATTTATTTTTCTTAATCGGGAGAAACACAGATGGGATTTTAGCTGGATACAACAATTTAAACAATGAATTAATTTTTGAAACTAGTTTTTACTGCCTGAAGAATATTTTCTCACCATTGACAACTTACTATGTCCCTGAAGGACCTTTACTCAAGAATCTTCTTAAACTAACTCACTGTCACTGTCCCTTAGGCCTACAGGGCTGGCAGGTGTATTTGTGTCACTTGGATATTTGTAGCCGGAGAAGATGGATTTTCAATGCTATGAGATTGACCTTTGAAGACTTACATGAGGTATTGATGTGTTACAAAGCTGGACGACCAAAAGAATTGAGCAAATCCTGACTAACTCAAGTGTTAATGTCTTGCTAATGCAGTGAGGTGTTTGGACAAGCTCAATTTGAATAATCAGCTCATCCTGTCTCAGGTAAGTTTGGAATGGCAGATATTGTTAGGGAACAGCTGTTCCCATGCATTTCTTTTACTGACAAATTAGCTGGAAAATCTGCCTCTGTTTAGCACAGAGAGAAAAATATTTACACAGACCATGGGGCCTTCTGTGCCTTACAGGGCTTAGGAGCCTAAAAATGCAGTGCAAGTTTTCCTTTCTTTACCTACCTGCATGCATAATCGACATCTAGACATAGGGGAGCCCTTTTTTTACATGTTTGCAATGAAATCAGACTGAATACCTCCAATTTTAGCCTTACTAAGACATTACATGACTGATTAAACTCAGCAAGGGGGTGCAATTATTGCCATAATTTCTGGTCACTCCCCATTAAAGGAAAAGCAGGCAATGATACAGCAGTGAAACCCATCACAGATATAATGAAGGAAGAATGGTAGGCTTGAAACATTTAGCTTAAAGAGGCAAACACAGGGAAAACAAAGATACAAAAGTTAATGAATGATGTGAAAACAGAGTGAGTCATTACAAGACATCATTCTCGTAGCAAGGGATGGCTGGAAGCAATTCGTCTGAAAGTGGTATTAGAAAACAACATTTTATACAACAAAATTAGCCAGAAGATTCCACAGCTGAAAGACATGAGACAGGGTGCTGGGCAAGTGTTAGTTTGATGTAATTTTCAAATTCCCAAACTATTGATAATTTGAGCCCCAAAATGAGAAGTACCTGAACTGTGATATAAAAGCAGGCATACTGACTGGGAAAGTAACCCCCTTCCCATGTTACTATATTTCATGGGTAAAGCATGCTACTCAACTTATTTTTGAAATTAAGCAGAACATTTACACTGTGCCAATGAAATATCCCCCCCTGCAATGCTAAATGATGAGCATTTGAGCACCAGCTCGAAATTAAGTAGGGTGTGTGATGAGGCCTAGAAGTTGGGTAATTGGGAAGAACCACTCAAAATCAGAAAAACAAACTGAAAAGTCAACTTAAAAAACCCCAAAATACAATAAGGATTCAAGATTTAGAGAAACATATTATGATGAAATGTGCTCTACTGCGCTGGTAAGCTGTTTGTTAATTGACTGTTTTGTTAAGGTTCATTAAAGGCTGGTGTTGGACAGTTAAAATTCTGTTTTGTTTCTCAAGAGTTGGAAATTTCAGCCCAGGACAATTCTTTTCAACCTGTGATGCCTGGAACTGTGTTTATTGCTTTCAGTCATCAGCTATTTTTGGGTTTATTATTTCAGTTACTTTAATCACTAAGAACTGTAGCTGTGCTCTACACACTGGAAATATCTGTACAAAATTCCTGTAACCTGCTGGGGCCACAGAGATCACAGCTACAGCTTCTCTGAGCATTTAACTCGGTTACAGTCATTTAACATTGGTTTGTTTCCTGCTCTCATCCCAGCTTGGCAGCTCTGTCTCTAAAACATCAAATACTTTGTAAGACTCCCTATGTTTCAATCTATGTGGTAATGTGAAGTTCTTATCTATTCAGAAATTGGATGTTTTATTAGGAGAAGCAAACCCTGTCAGCTTTTAGCAACATACTCATAAATTTCAGTGGAATTAGGCACATAAATAGCGTAAGGAAGCTTATGATATGCAATTTTCCCATAACTATGGGTAAGCATTAAATAATTATTAATAATCTCCCATAGAAAATGAAGGTAGTATTATGATTTACATAGTAGAGTGCATATATATTTATCAAAATCTAGTTTATTGAGCCTGGTAAATCAATAGAAGCATTTATTATCCACTAAAAGCACATGTAGAAAAATCAGAATAAAAAATAATATGTAAGAAGGAGTAAAATAATCAGCAGTGTTCCGAAGTCCATGGAGACAGAAAATAAACAGACTTGGGCAGGATATATGTTCCAAAGGCCAGGTCCTTGTTATCCCATTTTAAAGTTGTCCATCCCAGTTTGGCCCAGGGAACATTAAAATCTCACTCCCATCCTCAGAGAAGTTGATGTTGATCAAGAATCAATGGATCCAACAGTTTCTAGCACACCTGAGCTGCTGCCTGGCCCAGGTACTGTCAGCATTTGTGCGAGCATGAGGCCTTTTGGAATATGTTACTAAAATAAAAACTGGATAGGAGTCAGTACTTCCCAGGACTCCAGGCCACCTTCCACTGCTCTGATTAACTCTCCCTATTTAGCTCCCAATAAAGCTCCTAATACCCTCTACATTCTTCTCAGACCTAAAGCTAACACAGCTCAAGGATAATTTTTTACTGAGGCCTCTCTGTGTAGGGCAAAACTAGAATTTTGCTGGTCTAATGAAGAATGAACTGAGTGATGGGATGAAAATATATCACATGCAACTCCCTGAACTGAGTGAGTATCTGGAGCCAAATACCTTTATCAGTTACCTCTGAATGCCAGTGGGTGAAGCAGGGTTGAAAATTAGCAAAAGAGTTTACCTGTAAGAATCTGTAAGAAATTCAGCTACTTCATAAAAAATGTCTCTTTTTGCATCACCTGAACAGAAATCTCTTCCACTAGAGCTGTTTGTTTTCCTCCTTGCAGCTGTTCTCTAAATTGTGCTCACTTTTCTGACTGGTAAGGGAGCAAGCTATGCCCATGTTCTGCAGGGGGAGAGATTAATTTTAGTCCTCATAATCCCAAACACTCCTTGGCCTTCTCCAGGCTGCCATGAGGAGCTGGAATTAACCTGCACACCTCCTGAGCTCCAGAGCAGCCCATCCGAAAATGGCACTGGAGGCCTTGGCTGAGCTGCTGGGGGTCAGCACAGCTCAGGGCACGGCCAGGGCTGATCCAGACACACGAGGAACGCCCGAGGAAGGCATTTTCATGCTCATGCTGAGCATTTCAGCGATCAAATTCCTCCTCGTGTGTCTTCATGCCCTGGGTTCTTTAGGATCTGTCAGCCGCAGATTATACTCACCGCAGAAGGGATGAAGGAGCAGGCCCTGATTTCAGGGCTGTGCAGACAGAAACAGAAAATCCTGTTAAAAAAATAAAAATTACCCCTAAATTATGATGGCCTCATAGCTGCTCTGAGAACAAAAATATCCTGATTTTGGAGATTGCTGTCATCATCACAACATCAGCACATAACAGCTCTGACTTCAACTTACACTGCTTTGGCTTATTCCAGACAGGATCCCAACAGCTGTTCTGTTTTCATTAATCCAGTGCATCCTGTGATCTCCTTTTTCTTCCAGTTTCCAAGTCTTCCAGCAATTTTGGGGTTTGGCCGTACACCTTTAGTGAGGAAACTTCCATTAAGGGAAAAATTTGGGTATATTTTCCTTTTTCCCTAAATAAACGAAGCTATAACATGTTCTGAATTAAGCCTGTACTTTCTAATTAGCCAGTACAATAATCAACCCAATATTAAGCAATGGCATTAAAGAAGTTAATTCAGAATATCTTTTTGGACATTCAGACATGCTGCCAGCTGTACTTACCTAGGCAGGGAAAGGCAGTGGGGGGAACTCTATGGCCTAAACACCAATAGTTTAATTTAGAAGAGAATTGGGGTCCATGCTGAGCTGTGCAGTTGCAGCTCTGCTCTGCAGCTGGGTACCTGGAGAGACAACTATAGACAAGAGCACAGTTTTCTTAAACAACACAATACCACCCCCAGTCCTGAGTGTAACTTCCATCTCTTCCTGGGAAAGCACTGAAATAGCAAATGCCTACTTAAAAAATCAAGTTCATGTCTCTACATTGTTCAGGCAGTAACCTAATGGATCACATTGAGGCGTGCAAGTTTTAGATCAACTCTTGCAGATCTCATTTCACACTGCCTAATGAACAGGCACAGAATCACAGAATGGTTTGGGTTGGAAGGGACCTTAAAGCTCATCCTGTTCCAGCCCCTACCATGGGCAGGGGCACCTTCTGCCATCCCAGGTTGCTCCAAGCCCTGTCCAGCCTGGCCTTGGACACTTCCAGGGGTGGGGCAGACTCAGCTTCTCTGAGCAGCCTGTGCCAGGGCCTGCCCACCCTCCTTGACAGGGAATAAATTATTCCTAATGTGCAATCTCAGTTTGAATCCACTCCCCCCTGTGCTGTCAGTCCATGCCCTGTCCAAGGTCCTTCTCCACCTTGTAGACTCTCTCCACAGAATCCCTGAGGCTGGCAAAGCCCTCCCAGCCCATGGAGCCCAAGCTATGCCCAATGCCCACCTTGTCCCCAGCCCAGAGCACTGAGTGCCACCTCCAGCCCTTCCTGGGACACCTCCAGGCATGGGCACTGCAAACCTCCCTGGGCAGCCCCTGCCAAGGCCTAAGCACCCTTTCCATGCAGAAATTCCTCCTCATGTCCAGCCTGAGCCTCCCCTGGCACAGCTTCAGGTCATTTCCCTTGTGTTCCCTGAGAGAGAAGGCCAACCCCTGATACCTTCCCCAATCCCTTCAGGCACTGGAAGGCCACAATTAGGTCACCCTAAAGCTTCTCTTCTCTAGGCTGAACAACCCCAATTTTCCCAGTATTTCCTCACAGCAGAGCTGCTCCATCCCTCTGATCATCTGGATTTGCTCCAACAGGTCCACCCATGTCCTTCCTGTACTGGAGACTTCAGTGCTAAAGTGCAACATCAGTTTTCAGTAGAAACCTGCCACTGTTGGTTTGTTTGCAACACATTACATTCATAGGAAAGACCTATAAGCAGCAGAAAATGGACTAAAGAAGTGAAATCTGTAAGAGAAAAAGGGAGAATAACAAAAAAAAAAAAAAGACTAAGCTTGTGAACATGAAACCCAGGAATTATTAAAAGCCATCTTTTATTCACATAGGTTGTTAGGGCTTTTAAGACTGAAGGTCCAAGGCAGTAACTTAGCACATTTTAAAGCTGCCTATACCAATGGGTATTGCAGTAAATTACTGCCATTTCAAAATACAATGTATAAACCTACCTGCATGATTACTCATAAAATGTTGTATTCTAACCTAAACCAAATTTATCAAATTTTATTTGGCCATAAATATAGGTATATTTATGTTTATAAATTATTTAGCTCATTTTTTTCAGAAAAAAAATTATTCAAGACATGCATAATATAGTGTGATATCATTCAAAAGCAGCAAGGCTATAGCAACATATGTTTCTGGAAAAATACAATAAAAATGTATAGACAGGGAAATAAAATTCTTGTATTTACTATTAATGTTCTTCCCTCTACATTGACTATCAATCATCAAGGTATTAACATCACTCAAGAAATGGCATGCTGTGAGAAAATTATGATAATTCATTCTGTAATCCATATTTCTATGAATACATGAAAAAAAAATAGCACCAATTTAGGTGGGTTCCCTCCCCCCTGCCTAGAAAATTCGATGGGTTATTTTCAGGAGGGAAATCTATACTGCCTTGAAAATGTGTAACTAAATTCACACTGAATGAATAATCTTCCATTGATGTGGAACCCCTCAGACATGTTCCCGAGTTTTCCAAACGCACTTTACAAATGGATTTGCTAAGTACTTGTCTTAGAGGAATCATTTACAGCTCCTCAGGGGAGAGAGACACAACAGCAACACGCAGGAGTTAGTGAGGAGTGAGAAAAAGAAGGATCCTTTGCAATTGCCAAGGGAGTTTCAAGCGTACAGCCTGACAATCCAAAGTCGAATCGGACCCAAATCAGGAAGTTAATATTCTTCAATTACTTAGCTTGGGTAACAGCAACACAGAAAACTCAGTCTTATCTTTTGTAGGATTATGCAAAAGTGAGAAACAGTGAGCATGTGAAGCAACATCTGGCAAACAAGACAGAAATGGCCTTCAAGGTGCTACCCCAAGTTTTGTTGGAATTGTAAATCATCGCTCACTCAGAGGATGATGGGACAAAGTGCTTCACGGAACCCCTCTTCTTCCTTTGCTAAGGATTTCTGGAGCAATAATGCTTCGCAGCTGGGCACAGGGAGACTTTGCTTGGCCACCTATAAAATACAGGAAATCTGCCTAAAACACACATGTCCAACGGCAATTTCCAGGCACTGGCCTCGCTGCTGTTAAACTCCAGAACTGGAGCAGGATGCTCTGCCCATAGTGGGGGCAGAACAAATCCAGCAATGCCCCACTTTCAGAGCTGTCAGTGGCAGATGGAGAAGGGGACATCGTCCTGGGCTGGGGATGAATAAAGCTGAAAGCAGCCTGACTCATCAATCCCGAAGTTTAACATCCTGATAGTGAGCTGAAGATGTGGCAGAGCTGATAAAGGAACAAAGAAGTGATAACTTATCTCAATCTGCTGACTGACACAGCTAGCCCAGGGCACACCTGACTGACAGAAGGTTTCTTTAGACTGCAGAAACCCAGATCCACTTTTTAATGGGAGGAATCTTCTAATAAAGCCCTTCCTGAGGTGTGTGTGGAATTCCTCCCTGGAGTGAGGATATCCCTCAAGGTTACTCCTGCAGGCTGAACCAGAGATGTGCCCACAGTCCTTGGTCTGGGTGAGTGACATCAATCTCTACCTAATAATTGTTTTTGTTGTAATATCATTGTGTCAATATTGTCTTAACAATAGTGCACTATGCTGATAGTTATAGTTCCTGTACTGTGCAGTAAATTATTCTGATTAACATATTTTAGTCTAATCGTTATTGTAACATATCAAAATACTTATATTTTTCCCTTTAAAAAGCAAACTTTTTCAATTTGCTGTAATATAAGCACTGGAGTACCAGGCTAATAACTGCAATTCTAAATGACTATACACATGCACCATTATCATGAACAAGCAAATATTGATTCTCAGAGAATAGAAACAGTTCAATAAAGTATTCTTCGGCATCAACAATAAGGCATTTCCAAAAAAAATTAATTATTTTAAGGATAATTTATTAAATATATACTAGCTTATTTGAAGCTTATTTGGCAATTTGCTTCCCAAGCTGAAAAGTTAATTTTTATTACAGTAATGTCAACCAGTATCAGAAAACTAGATCAGATGGGTTTTTGGCAGTCAAAACCCTCCTTTGAGAAATTATAAAGAACAAACATATTTTGGCAGATGGGACTACAACATCTCCCACGGGCAGAATTTGGGTACTTTTTGTAAGGTTAAACATTCAGTGTTTCAAAGAGTAAATTATTTTCCTGTGTGTTCCTTTTGCCTGCCACCCACCCACACCCCTCACTATAAACAGCAGAAGCATGCAGGGGTGGTGGTGCAGAGATAGCCACATGCAATTTCTACGCACATTTCCAGCAAAATCCAGGAAATCTTCCAGAAAATCTCCCAGAAAACCTTTAATGAAAGACTTTGGTGGATGGAGAGATAACAGGGGACACTCTGGCACAGGTGGTGTGTTGAGGCAGAGAGGTGGGTGTGGGACAGTGGAGGGAGGGGATGTTGTGCAAGCTCAGAGAACAAGTGAATGCTCCAGAGTCCAGTGTATTGTCCAGAAAGAAATCCTAGAGAAGTTTTTAGATGCCATTACGTCCACATAATCACACAATCATCAAGGCTGGAAGAGACCTTCCAGATCATGCAGTCCAACCATCCACCCAGCACTACCTGTGGACCCCTAAACCACATCAGCCAGCAGATCGAGACACCTCTGGGACAACTCCAGGAGTGGGGACTCAACCACTTCCCTGGGCAGCCTCTTCCAATGCCTGGCAACCCAAAAAGTTGTGAAAATTGGGTTTTTTAATGTCTAATTTGAATCACCCCTGTCTCATCTTGAGGCCATTTCCTCTGCTCCTCTCACTGAAGGCACAGCAGAAGAGACAGGCCCCACCTCCTGCACCCTCCCGTCAGGGAGTTTGGAGAATGCTGAGGTGCCCCCAAGCCTCCTCCTCTCCAGACCAAACAGCTCCCTCAGCCATTCATCAGACTGGTTTTCTAGACCCTTCAGGAGCTTTGTTGCCCTTCACTGGACACGCTCCAGAACCTCAATGTCCTTTCTAAAGTGAGGGGCCCAGAACTGGATGCAGCATTCGAGGTGTGGCCTCACCAGAGCCCAGCACAGGGGGCTGGTCACTGCCCTGGTCCTGCTGGCCACACAACTCCTGATACAGGTCAAGATGCTCCTGCCCTTCTTGGCCACCTGGACACACTGTTGGCTCATGTCCAGCTGCTGTTGACCATCAGGGCCCATAGATCTGTGAGTGTCTGACTGGCACAGCAAGTCACCAGCTGAGTTCTGAGATACACTCAGCTCCCCCTCACTCACTTGCAGCTCTGGGAGCTGGGTGTCCTGAGGACAAGCGCTCCTGATACTGAAGACTGAGGCAAATAAGGCATCAAGTACCTCTGCCTGCTGCTCATCCCCTGTCACTGCACTCCCCTCCGCATTCAACAAATGAGCAAGACTCTCCTTGACCCCGCTCTTGCTGTCCAAGCATTTATAGAAATTTTTTCTGTTGTTTTTAACTGTAGGCCAACTCAAGTTCTAGTTGAGTTTTGCCCCTTCTCATCTTCACCCTACACGACCTTCCAACATCCTTATAGTCCTCCCAAGTTGCCTGACCCTCATTCCAGAGTTGACAGATTCTCTTTTTTCCCTGAGTTCTAACCCAAGTTCTCTGTTCAACCAGGCTGGTCTTTTTCCCTGATAACTTGTCTTTCTACACATGAGGACAGCCTGCTCCTGAATATTTAACAATTCCTTTTTAAAGCACATCCAGCCTTCCTGGACTCCTTTGCCTTTCAGGACTAACTCCAAAGAAACCCTGTCAATGTCTCTGTGCACTGGGCACTTCATCCCACAAATCTGGCTAGTTTTTTTTTTATTTAGTTTTTCAAAAAACTTTAATGCAAATAAGTATCATCCTATGAAAACCTGCAATAGCCCTTACATCCTAATGCCTAAAAGAACTTTCAAATTTTAATTTTGTAGAGTTCCATAGTTCTGGCTAAAAATCCACAAAATCACACAAGAGAAGGAACTTAAACAGATTTCTTCCAGAGGTAATCAGCACATGCTTGTATCACACAGAAATTATAAAAACTGACATTTTCAGATGGGAAGTTCATTTCTGTCAGTGAGAAGTATGTTCCAGAATTCAGGATAGCTTCTTCCTTTTCGTTGGAACTCTGTCTTTAACTGTGCTATCAACTTCAACAAAATTCAAGTTACAGCTCTTCTGTCCATGTGGGAATATGAACTCCCAAATTAAAACCTTCCTCCCAAAAACAAATCCTCCCTAACTAGAGGTAAGGTATTCTACTAGAAATGACAGAAAGCCTCTAAGTCCACTGCCCTTGTTGATGAACCACTGTAAGGAACAAACTGCGTCCAGGGAATATAAGAGTATTCCAGAAGTCTGTCACTTACAGATGGTTCCAGGGATTGCTGTTGTCTCTGTGTGTTATGATTTACTGTTTAATCACTTAGCACTGGCAGCTCCTGGAAGGCAATAACATTAAAGGGCACAGGTTAACTTGTACAGTGTTGCCAAACACTTTTTACACTGCTACAACTTTTGTTAAACGTGTAAATCCTTTTGAGCTTGTAAATGTCAGGACTTTAGGACTCCTGTTCTACAGCCTGTGCAGCAGCTGGGAAAAGTATCAGCTACATCCCCATAGAGCAAAACTAAAACCTTGTCATTCACTAGGTGATAGATGAAATACATCAAATATTAATTTTACTATATGCAACAGCTCAAAGTGATGTTATAGTTTTCTTAAAACCTGAACACGGGCAATTTTGAGGCGAGAAAACCTGCACTGCAGAACTTACAGCAATCAGCGTGGAACTCTTCGGAGTTTATTGGTGTTTCACTGAGCTGGATGTAGAGAACTGAGCAGAAACATGTGAGCAACCTTGAAAATTGTCTGTGAATCTCCTCCTGAAGATTAAGGTCACGCATAAAATTTAAGGACAACTGCATTAGCAAGCAAATAATAAGCCAGAGTCAATTCAAAAAGACTTTCATTATGAGTGTAAAACCAGCCACAGGGTAGAGTTATAGCTGAGAGCACAGGAACTGCCATTTCACACACACCCATCTTTAACCTGCACTCACAGCATGGGAAAAAAGTTCTGATGAATGCAAGAACTGCTCAATCAGTAGGGGAAGGTGGGAGAAACCCCCTGCCACTGCTCAAGTCCTCCTAGGGAGAAGTATGCTAAACTTACGTTTATCAAAAGATGGGTGGATAACACAGAGCTTTGTTTCTATATAAACAAACACGTTGACACTCCTTGGTCACCTTCAAACCTTAAAATACCCTTCTGCCTCACAGTTTAAATACAGCTTCTCAACTGTTCCCATGACAGAACACTTACACTTGATCATCTTGTGTTTGCCTTGATCTAGTTCTGATCTTACCCAAACGCTGTGACTCATGAGGAAACCAGGCCAAAGCTCCCAGGATGGGCTAGCTCAGAGGAGCCCAGGCACAGAGCTCCAGCCATGGCACAGAGCCAGGAAAAGGGATGGGCATTCAGCAGGTATTCAAGGTACAGCTAAACCCTCAAAGAGCTCTAGCAAAGGTATTCACACTTCTCAACCTTCCCCAAGCAAAACAACAGAGCGAAAGCCTCTGGCACTCACAATGGATTTAATAGGGACAAGTTTTGCTAGCAAGTTCCACACTCCCTCCCTCTGTGTTAACCACAGGGAATGTGTTTCCAGCAAAAGAAACCTAGAAACTTGCCTTGATTATGTAAGCAAAACTGTTACCCAAGTTTAAATACCATTACCAAAAAAAAAAAGAAATCAGCTGCCCCCAATCATATCTCTGGTTAGCTAATGATGGCTCTGTGAATACTGAATTTGTGCGCTGATCAAGTGTCACAGCTGTAGCAGCTTTGTAACTGCTGCATTGTTCCAGTCTTACAGGAAGATATTCCTACCTAACAGGCTGTCTCACATCACATGTGACAAATCAGTCTGTCAGTGACATGTGATAGAAAACCCAGTTCTCACCAGACAGTGGCCAAACACAGAAATTAATCTGTATGAATCCTGCTGTACAGAATGTATCGCATGGGCAGATCGCTAAATGGTGTAAGTGAAACCAAATCCACTCTGCTTAATTAACTGTAAGGTGGGAATGCATTTGAGATTGAGGAAGGTGCGAAAATACAAGGCCTCCTGTAGCTGAACAGCTCCTGCTGTGCTCCCTCCTGCAGGGCAGACAGTCTTGAAGGGTGTTGAGTGAGACCAGGAAGCCCTTTCCTAATCTTGTTGCTGCCCTGTTACTTTATTGAGGTAGAATTTGCCTTCACTGCCCATTTAGGAGAAGATTCTGGTACTGTTATGCAGTTTGGACACTAAAAGTCCTTTCCCTTCTGAAAACCAGGTGGAGATCCTGAAAATCCCAACAGACTCTTGGGTGTGACGTGTTCTGGGATGAAACATCATTCCTTCACATCAGCATCGTACATAACCTCACATTTCCCACCACACCAGGGCATTTTTTGTCTCAACTGTTTTACTTTATTTCCTAACCTACCACTGGATGATCTCTGTAAATGTAGTTTTGGGGTTTTTTAACTATTCAATCAATATAAAGCATTCAAGTAATGGAAACTCTTCTCTTGTTTTGCTCTCCAGGTGAAAAAGAGAATTGAAACCTGAGAATTTGAGGTCCTAACAGACTAGCCAAAAAGATCCTATACTTACATTTGTTTGCTGGAGGTTAACCCTGCCTTTGCAAGCACAAATTCAAAGGTGTTTTTAGAAGGTGTTAAAAATTACTTCTACATTTTTTTGGCTTTTTTTTTGCACTACACTTTACTACAGAGTGTAGTGCAGGTGAGCATTATCAACAACAGTGTAAAGAAGAGTTGAGAATAAGGTAAATGTAACAAATTAGTGTATGAGAATATGAGAGGTAGTGATTAAACACTGAAGAAGCGAACTTCTTGAATACAAAATGGGACATCTGTTCCTTTGGTTTCCAGTCTGCTTGTTTGATTTTTTTTTTTCCTGTCAGTTTGTAGCATTTTCTCCATTCCATCTACAGCCTCCCAGTTTTTCTCCCTTCAACTATTTCAGCTTAGCAACCTCCTGCCTTCCTGTCTCAGAGCACATTTTCACACTGCTTGTGTGACAAATGATACTATGGCATTGTTTCTGCTTGTTCCAAAATACCACTTTTCTCTTTTTATTTTCTCTTTAAATAGGGATTCCACGTGTGCTCAGGGACCACTGTGAGCTCCTTCAATTTACTCAGCAAAAGCAGTATCAGCACATCAGCCTGTGCCATGTATGAAAGGTGTGGTGGAGCAAGGGCAGGTGTATATATACGCATATATATATATATATGTATGTATGTATGGCTCAGCTGGTCAGGTATATAATCAGATATATAATCAGAAATATATTTGGCTCAGCTGGTCTCCCCATCCCAGGGAACACCTCACACTCCTTGGATACCAAACTTGACGTGGCACCACAGTGATCGCAGGGATTGCTGGAGAGCCATTAGAGACACTGCGTGAGGCTACAACACATGGGAGGGCACCAAGCAAAAAAAAAACTGAGGGAAACTGCCCCCTGAATAAGATGATATCACACAATCCCAGGGTCACCGAGGCTGGCAAAGCCCTCCCAGCCCATGGAGCCCAAGCTGTGCCCGATGCCCACCTTGTCCCCAGCCCAGAGCACTGAGTGCCACCTCCAGCCCTTCCTTGGACACCTCCAGGCATGGGCACTGCAAACCTCCCTGGGCAGCCCCTGACAAGGCCTGAGCACCCTTTCCATGGGGAAATTCCTCCTCATGCCCAAACTGAGCCTCCCCTGGCCCAGCTTCATGCTGTTTCCCCTTCTCCTGTCCCTGTTCCCTGTGAGCAGAGCCCGACCCCCCCTGGCTGTCCCCTCCTGTCAGGGAGTTGTGCAGAGCCAGAAGGGCCCCCCTGAGCCTCCTTTTCTCCAGGCTGAGCCCCTTTGCCAGCTCCCTCAGCCTCTCCTGGGGCTCCAGCCCCTTGCCCAGGGGCCATTGGCCTCGTGCCCCCCTGGGCTCCTGTCCAGCGCTGGCACAGCACCCCCAGGGCCTTTCCCCACGGGCCCTTCCCAGCCCCTGTGCCCCAGCCTGGAGCTGCAGGGTGACCCCAGGGCAGGACCCAACACTCGGCCTTGCTGAACCTCAGCCCATGGATCCTGTCCTGGTCCCTCTGCAGAGCTTCCGCTTTCCAGCACACCCACACTCCCACCTGGTATTCTCTGAGAAGTTACTGGGAGTGCCCTCAATCCCTTTGTCCAGTTCTTTGAAGGGAACATCCAATTCCACAGCATGTCTGAGACACATAAACCCCCCAGCACCTTTGTTTTCCTTGCCCACTCCTCCTTCCCAGCAGAGTTTACCTACCTGGCTCAAAATTCATGTTGACATCCCAACCGTTATAAAATCTGATTCAGAGTTCCCATTAACAACCACGTAAGAATGATACAGAAGGTGCTGTAAAAACAAATAAATAGAAACAGACTGGGGGCTTTTGAAATCAAAATCCATAGTTACGACAAGTCTGTAAACAAATTAAAGGAGGAGAGAGAGGTATGTAGCAAAGGGACAATAAGTATGGATATTTTTAGTGCTCCCCATGTTCAAACTGGCCCCAGCTCATCCAGTGTCAAGGCTGGATAACAATGGACTGCAGACATCAGAGACAGGTTTTAAAGGGGGACTAGGAACTAGAGAGGGAATGACACAGAACAAGGACGTTTTAGGACAGGAATTCACACTCCCAAAGCAGCTACTTATAAAAAAAGACATAGAAGTGATGGTGTGAAATGTGTGGGGTGGGATCAGACGATTAAGGCAAACAGTACGGGCACAGTAAAACTCACAACAGTGATCTCAGGATGGGACATTACAGAATTCCTCATACCAATGGCTCAGAAATATGAAAACAAAAAAATAAGCCTTGTGTTTTTATATGGGAAGGGAGTTTGAGAAGAGATTTAAACCAGGTGAGGTGGTGAAGCCAGTGACAGGTAGTGCTGATAATAAATCTTATTGGGAGATAACTGATGATCTATTATCTACAATTTACATTTCTGAGGTAATTTCTTTCTAAGAGAACAAAATGTTCCAGAAGAAGAATAAATATTGTGTGCCATTCATTAGCGACACAAACTCAAACAGATGTCTTATCTCTAATTAACACATATCCTCTAAAATTATTCACATGTGCTCCTTCCCGGGATTGTTTTCAAAGAACAGGTGAATGATGTCTCAGATTAAACAGTTTCACATAACATCCCCTTCCTTTCTGTACTCTCAGGGACACTCACCAGCTCCTCTTTATACTGGCAAATCAATCAAAATCAATTAAATACTTATAAAATCTAACCTTGACACAAACATATTGAAGAACTTAACTAAAAAACCCAATTTGCATCATTCTTGTCATAGAAATAAGTTAATAATAGCACAGTACAGAGAACTTTCCAATTAAGAAAGAAAAAATTGCTGTTACAGCTACTTAAGAATTTTCACTGTTACAGTATTTTAACCAATGCTTCATTATGAAGGTAATGCCCAAGTTGGACAGGTTTCAGTAAGTACCTAAAAGGTAATTTAATGGCAATATTTTAGGACAGGCCTCATTATTATACTGTGAAAAGGAAGTCAGGGTTCTCCACTTAGATCATAAATCAAGATAGCCAATTAAAAGATGCAAACTGAATATCTGATGTAATTTAAATTTGGTGACCTTAAAACACTAAACACTGTTAACTGAAAAGATGCTGCTGGGATAAGAGGCTTTCTTATGAGCCTCAGACTGATACTTTTATTTTAGCTATTTTGCAGACATTTCTAACTCTGCTTTCCCTGTGAGACATGATAGCATTTTGTTACATGGGCAGAAGCAAAAACCCATTCAAATTGTCCATTTCCCCAGTTAAAGTTATTTCTCTTTTGCTGACTGACTGGCTGTGTGGAAACAATCTCTTTTTACATTTACCCAAGGAGAAAGTCAGCCTTCTCCCCCTCTGCTTGGGATCTTCCCAGAAGCTGGAAAAAGGGAAACATTGTCCCCATCTGTAAAAAGGGTGGACAGGAGGAGCCTGGGAGCCACTGCCCTGTCAGCCTCCCCTCTGTGCTGGCAAGATGCAGGGACAGCCCCTCCTGGAAGCTCTGCTGAGGCTCACAGAGCACAGGGAGGGGATTTAGGACAGCCAGCACGGCCTCACCAGGGCAAAATCCTCCTGACTGACCCCGTGGCCTTCTCTGGTGCAGAGGCTCCGTCAGTGGACAAAGGAAGTGCCACAGATCTCATTTATCTGGAATTCTGTGCAGCCTCTGACACAGGCCCCACAGCATCCTTGTCTCTGGATTTGATGGGTGCAGTGTTGGTGGAGAAGGAAGTGGCTGCACAGTCACAGCCAGAGGGTCATGGTCAATGGCTCAGAGTCCTGATGGACGTCAGGGATCAGTGAAGGCCTTCAGGGCNACAAAGCATCACAGAGCCACTTGCTGAATGCCCACATTCCCCTGAGGAATGGGGAGGAAAACCAAAAGTAAAGCTTGCAGGCTGAGGTTAAGAACTATTTAAAAATTGAAACAAATTTTAACTATTACTATTATAATAACAATAATAATATTTTTTTAAAAAATATGCACAACGCAATTGCTCACCATCCACTGACAAATGCCAGACCCAACCCCTAAACCCCGATTCAGGTAACTCCCCAGTTTATATAGTGGGCAGGGCATTTTATAGTGGGGAATATCCCTTTGGCCAGTTCAGGTCACCTGGCCCAGCTGTGCTCCCTCCCAGCTTTTTTTGTGTACCTCTTCACAGGTACAGAGCAGGAGACACAATAAGTTGTTGATTTAGGATAAACATGACTTAGCAAGAACCAAAACATGAGAAGGTTATCAACATTACTCTGTACTGAATCCAAAACACAGCCCTGGACCAGATACTAAGAAGAAATGAACTCTATCCCAGCCCATAGCAGGACAATATCTGCTCCTTATTCCATACCACTACTCCATTTATGTCATGCCAAGTCTCACGTTCCCCCACACTCCATCCCCTCCCTATTTACTTTGATAGATAAACACACAGACATCATTCCCTCAGTCCATGGAGCACCTCTGTCAAATATCTATAAAGTGTCCACAAAAATGTCTGTGGAAATCCTTTAACCCACAACCTTGGTCTTCATCCCTGATAACAGTATTTTAGACAGGAAAGATGGTGTAAGGTGTTGGGTTGTTGCACATTGCACATGGAATCAGTGCTGGTTCTGGTACAGCTGTGCTTGTTCAGCTTTATTCAATTCATTCTTCACTGGAACAATGATCAGAGGGAAGCCTGGTTCAGGTTCCCAGAATGCCTGTGGATAACATGGATGCTGTCAGGTGCTCAGAGAGCTGATGTACATGTAGCCATCACAGAAGTGTGATATAGCTAATAACCTCACACGGTTTAATGCCTTGGCTATTCTCACCCAAAATCAAATGTCCTGGGGGCACACACTGCACTTCCACATCCTCCCAAGCAACCAAGGCACTGGTGGGTGAGAGCTGGCCATGCCTTGGCCCCCAGAACGCCCCCCAGCCCTGGGCTGAGCCCCAGCGTGGGCAGCAGGGGAGGGGGGACTGTGCCCCTGTGCTCAGGTGAGACCCCACCTGCAGAGCTGCCCCAGCCCTGGGGCCAGCACAGGAGGGACCTGGAGCTGCTGCAGAGAGCCCAGGGGAGGCACCAGCATGATCAGAGGGATGGAGCAGCTCTGCTGGGAGGAAAGGCTGGGACAGCTGGGATTGTTCAGCCTGGA
>VXBQ01004465.1:26911-95893 GCA_013400175.1 Phainopepla nitens
CTGGGATTGGTCAGCCTGGAGAGGAGAAGCTCTGGGGTGACCAAACTGTGGCCTTCCAGGGCCTGAAGAAGCTGATCAGAAAGATGGAGAGAGACTTTGTGCAAGGAATGGAGTGCCAGGACAAGGAGGAATGGCTTCAAACTGACTAAGAGTGGGATGGATTGGGTACTGGGAAGGAATTGCTCCCTGTGAGGGTGGCGAGGCCCTGGCACAGGGTGCCCAGAGCAGCTGGGGCTGCCCCTGGATCTCTGAAGTGTCCAAGGCCAGGTTGGACTTTGGTGCTTGGAGCAGCCTGGGACAGTGGAAGGTGTCCCTGCTCATGGCAGGAGGTTGGAGTGGAATGGGCTTGAAGATTCCATCCAACCCAAACTCTCCTGTGATTCTGCTGATTCTCAAGGCACGAGCAGAGGACACCAGGACCCCCTGCACTCTGCAAAGTCCTGCTGCACTGACCTGGCATGCACAGAAAGCCTTAAGCTCTCATATCTGCTTGGTGTAGAATACCTAAATCCAGGGATTTGTGACCTAACCTGGCTCGGTTTTAAGAGTTCTGGTACAGGAGGAGGGGCAGAATCTTTTCTCCCACAGAAAAGCAGCACCTCTTGCCAAGGTGTTTCCTGCTTTATTTCATTCAGTTGGAGCAGGTTAATCCAATGCTCATTTATTAAATGTGCCTTTCTTGGGTTTCTTCATGCTGTTCTAGTTGCCAACTTTATTCCTTCCTATATATAAATAATGTTTCCTATTTATCCTAAACAACAGCTCGTTCTGCTCCCCAGCTTTGCAAGCTGTCACTTGCAAACACTAACACAAAGCCCAGCCTCAGAGAGGTTTAAAATAAGGATCCCAGAGAGCTGCAGATGAGCCATGATGCACCTCCCCAGGCTCTGCAGAACTCTCCAGTGAAAATTAACTCTTCACTTGCTGAGAAAGCTTGGTGGAAAACCCTGCCACTTGTGCTCCTGCCACATCCCTGCCTCACCACAGACTAAAACCCTGGGAATTCCATCCCACCTGGTGGGATTGAATTGAAAAATTCCAATGAATGGAAAAGGGGCACGTCGCTGAACAAGATTCCACCTGGTGGAAGACTTCAATTAAACTTGAGAAAGTCAGACATGGTAAAACAGTTTGGGTTTTTCAAACAAAATATGAGATCAACCATATTGATACAGACTGTTACAGACTTAAGGAGATAATGACTTGCATGAGCTGGAACATGAGGAATTATTCTAATGAGGCTCAACATTTTACTGAGGGGTTTTTTTTGTCCCATCCAGGTACTTCATGTTCCCAAGGCTACTGGACACAATAAACACCTGATGCACCTGCACCTGATGCACAAGCACAGCACCTGCCTAAGCTTTGTGGACTTCACAAGGCCCAGGCTCAAACAAAGACATAGTCCAGAACAAGCCTCTCAGGCACCAAAAAAGCAGTTTCAGGTGGATCAAAAGTATTTGGGAATATTTTACATTTTGCAAAAAAAAACCCCAAAAACCCCAAAATAACAAAAATCAAAACAAAACCACAAACAAACAAACAACAACAACAACAACAACAAACTTGAAAAAATCCAAAATAAGCAAAATATTTTAACTTTCCAATTTCAAGCATGTCCCAAAAGATAGTTTCAGTTAGAAATTTTTAAATGGAAGTTTATTTCATTTTTAAAGGCTAGGCATATCAAAAGCAACCCCACAAAAATAATTCTTCATGTTTTTCTGTAGGTGAAGGGGAAGAGAAGAAAAGCAAAGGCTGGGTACTTGTTAGGAATATAAAGTTCAGAGTTGATTTTTCTGATACAGTCAGCAACTTGAAAAAAAAGCCAACAAAACCCCCAAATCAATTATCTCAATTTACAGTTTGATTTTTGATCACAGGCTCTGGGAGCGGAATTCAGATATGCAATAGCAAAATAAAAGTTACTAACTACCAGTAAATAGGACCTTGTCATATAAGACAAGCACAAAGTTCTTAAAATGTGAAAACAGCTACAGGAACAGGCCAAGAGTTTATTCCCCTTCCCCACTTGCAATCCTTGTCACGTGCAGGGGTTGTTTCTATCCCGTGTTTCAGTTCTTGCTGCAGTGGAAGGTATCTGAATGTTAATCCCCACCTCGTGCCTGAAGCACAGCGCTCTGTAGGGTTGTTCTGACCTTTTCAATATTCTGCATTCACCCTTTCAGCTCCCCCATTAAAACTCACCAGCCATAGGTGAGGCAAGGGAATGTGCAGCGAGGGCTTGAAATGCACTCCAGGAAAATCTACTGAAGAGGGAATATCCAATCCATTCCTGGGACACAGATGAAGGAAGACTGGAAAATGTCACTAAACTTATTCATTCTCCTGAGAAAGCAAATAAGGGAAAAAACATGTCTAGTTAGACTCCTGTGCTTGTAACTTTCAGAGACCTGGCTTGGATGCTCCAATGAAAGCACCAGAATTTACAGCCTTTGGAAAAATCTACTTGTAAATCAGCCAGGCTTACAATGAATTTCAAGAAAATGTTCTCAAGAAAAACAAAGCACAACAAAGAGTCCTCAACAAATGCACTTCTCCCTCCACCATCTCCCTCCTCACCAACACAGAACAAAACATTCCTCAGGACACAGAGTTTGGGGAACAGTGACCTAATCAAGGCAGCTTCTCCTTTCCCTGGCAGGGCCCTGCTCCCTGAGGTACCATTTTCTCACTGTTTTATGGATATCTGTGAATTTTAGGTTCTCCTCTTTGCCTTGGCACAGTTTCAGAGGCAGGGGGTCCCCATTCCAGAGCTGACACAGAGCTGCCCCCGTGCTGAAACGGGAATTCATCTCTCCAAAAGGTGTAGGAATTTGGCATTTCCAAATCACTTCTTTACTCTGCTTTTTCTCTTTCCTGGGATTAAACAGGGATGGTGCTGTGGGGGTTACCAATTCCTGTAAGGATGCAACATGTAGTTCTGGCTAGAGATTCCATTTTCTTTTTAAAGACCTGGCAAAATCCCTTTTAAAATCATGATGGAAATATTCTTTCATTAATGAAAGTGAGTCGAAGCACTAATGTGCCAACAAGGTAAAGAATGCCTGAGAGCAGTTCCCAAATTAATGAAGAAAATACCCATTTTTACTCATCTAAACATTACAATTTTTCATTTGCTATACCTATTATAACTGCTCACAGTTAGAAGGTCAACAATCTCAGTGGCATTATTAAGTCTAAGCCTGAAAACAAGGAGAGATGAGCTTATTTCATCATTTTTGCAGGCTCCTCAGTGCTTTATAAATTAGTATTTTCCTTCCAAGCGGTAATTTCTGAGCAGACACAAAGTAGCCAGACCCCAGGCTGAGACATTTCAGCCTGCACAAGTTGAAGTTGTGAGGTTATTACTGCTTTAGAACCGTGTGACCCAGAGCTGTCATTGACTGAAGATGTTCCTCTCAGAGGTGACACACAGCCTGTCTCCCCAGAGCAGGGCTCTGGGCCAGCAAGTGACAGCACTCAGGGAGCAAAACATCCTGCCCAGGTGTGTGGGAGGACAGGTGAAGTCTGTATTAGTGGGGCTGAACGAGTCAGCCAATATGTGCCAGAATCAGCAGGACAGATAATGAATCTTTACACTTTGCTTTTGCTGAAGCCACACTTTTGAATCTGACTCACCAGCTCCTGCCTGTGCTAAGCCCTGTGTGAGAAGCCACAGTTGCCTCACAACCACTCAGCAATGGGCAGTGTTTATCCCCTTGTTCATCCCATCTCCACAAAATACCTCCATGCTCACTGCCCACACTCCCCCCTGCTCTGTGCTCCAGGGTGAGGAACTGAGGGACATCAAGGACCAAGGGGGAGAACTCTCCACTCTGTTAATCCACAGCGCCCTCCATCCTTCTCCTCTCTCAGGGATAAGCCAAGAATCTGACATCAAGAGACATTTCTGCTAGGCTCCTTCCTCTCAAACCTGCTCAGAAAATGAGCTGACCCCTCACTAACACCTTCTGGACACGCCTATTCTGCTTCTTCCCTTACACCTCCTGGCATGGGGAAAAGCAGGGACTCAGATCATTCATGCACCTTCTGAAATCCCTGTCCTTAATGCTGTGCTTCAGACTGAGCTTAAGGGCCAAAGGATTCAGCCCATCCTGGTGAATCCCACTCACCACATGGCCCTGAAAGGAACTACATTCTGTTATACAGCTTCATGAGCAAATATTTTTAATACCTTAAACCTAGGCTTTGGTGTATAGCTGGGGTAGCATGTCCAGCTAGACCACCTCCATCTTAAATTGACCAGATGTCCCAAAAATACAACTTCTTCTACTTGAGAACTGTTCTCAGCTCTTAATTTACACATTTCTAGTGAATTCTCACCCTCCCCTTCAAAATCCCAAAATGTCCAGAGGCATTTTCACTTTTTGTTAACAATGATACTGTCTATTTGCATCTTGTTTGCAGCCAGTTTTCTGTCGCAGAAGGTTTAAAAAGCCTCCATTGTAGCCCTTACTGTTTTTCCAACCTTCCTGTACTGTACATCTCACTTTTCTTTCAAGCTCTTACCCTTCAGAGCTGAACAAACAAGACTCTTAGTTTCAAAAATCTCATGTGCTTCAGTCTCTGTCCACCCAATCATTTGCAACAGCAAGAAGTGAGTGTCCTAATTACAGCAAATCAGACTGTAAAGGGGAAAAAAGCAACCACACAGCCCTCACCACAGGGTTCTCATCCCTCTCCCTGTTTTCCGAGAGTTCCAGTTGCTTTCCCCCCTCTGCTTGTTCTTTGCATGCCTCTTCCAGCCCTTCCACTTCAAAGTACCCAGCTGAGCTGGATGTATGGATGAAGTTCTTTACAGCTGAGCCTGTGGCTTTTCCCTGCAGAGGCAGTAATTTTAATTATCTGCTTTTTCTCACTGATGTGCAGAGCCTGTGACCATCACTGGGTCATTAATACACACACAGAGCTAAGTGCCCAAAAATATCCTCTATTGCACAGCACACATTTTCCCTGGGAGTATTTTGGTTCTTTGGAAGTATGTTTCTGTGCTCTCCTGCATGAGCCTGATGCAACTCTGATTGTCCTGGTTTTCAGTCAGTCGATGCTGGAATCAATATAAACGTGACACTGTGGCAGGAAGACCCAAGTGGCTCGTGGAAATGGAGTGAATATCTCCTTCCTGAATCCAGGGCTTTGTAAAGGGATGTAACACCACAGACTCATGGAGGGCAAAGCGCTCTGCTGCCTCCCCATGTCTCATGTCAGCTCACACGAACTTTGTGGCTCCAGCCCGTGAAATACAAGAAATGCCATTTACAAATTGTTAACACAGAACCAATCTGATTAGAAACGTCATCCTGCTGGAATAGATGCACTTACCACGTGCCAAAATCCCTCCAATAAAACCAAAGCCTTCTTCCAAACCTCAGCTAAGGGAGGAGTAACAAGACATAAGAGCTGCCTTCAGAGACATCATTCCCTCAACTTTCACCCAAGACCAAAAATTCCAGTGATACTGACTAATTTTTTTCCACATTGATTGTTTTTTCTTTTCCAACATGTTTGGAAAAACTCCTGTGGCAGACACAGAGATCCTGGCTGAAGAAGAAGTCTGGTTACTGTAAGCATCGAAGGGAATGATTTTAAAAAGATGAAAACAGACAGTCTAAATAATTCTCTTTTTTCCCCTCTCAAATAGAGAACAATTTATCAATGTGACCTTATGTGCATTTAACGATCTGAACAGTTGTCTTTTTCTGTTGGAAAAAAAAAAAAGAAATATCATTTCTAATTCCTAACCAAAATCTCCTGCAGGTCACTTCCATATGCAGAAGAAAACAACCCAGGCCTTCATGCTTTCCTGGCTGCTTTCACACCCATCCTTTGGCCCATTGGATTTACAGCAGAAAATGCCAATGAAGAACTTTCCAGAGGACAGGTTCAGGGAGCTTTTTGTGCTCTAACACAAACTGTCAATATCCTATATAATTTTTACAGTCCAAGTATAAAGCCTAGCCAAACCGGACTCCAAAGACACGTTTTTTTCAGTGCCATTTCCACTCCTTCAAGAAACATAATTGACTTTTCCAGACCAGTTTATTCTTTGTTAACAATTTTATACCATGCCAGGTATGACAGTTTGTTCAAAAAGACAAACTGAGATGTCAACATATTTTCCATTTTTGAGAGTGTAAAATGTAAATATTTAATGAGCAGATTTAGAAACTCCTACATCTGTGCTTGATTTATTTGCTAATGTTGTCAATACATTTTCCTTATACTTTATGTTCATGAATTGAGCATCCTCCCCCACTCTTTTCTTTCCAAATTTCTTCAACCTGCCAATGCCAGGACTGAGACACCTCAACTGTAAAGTCTCAGGCAATGGCCAAAGAGCTTCATTTTTAACTTCCCAGAATAAATTATGTCCGGAGATGCCTTGGACTACCACAACTGCAATGTGCACAGAATGTGAGAAAGCAGAAATGACCAAATGTAACTAAGTAAAAGAGAAAGGAATCTTCTAATTTAAATTTTAGCATTATAAGAGCAAAGTGACACCTTTTCATGGTCAGGTCACCAGCTCAGCACCAAATCTTCCAGGTTCATCATAGATACATAAAGAAAAGAAAAGTCACATCTTCAAAATTGAGGTTATGGATATTTTTGGACTCTTGGAAACAGGGTGTATGTTTGATATTCTAATCAGTTGGTTAATGGAAGATAACTGTTCCAAATTTATTTGCTTAACTACACAAAATATTTAAACAAAGTATTTAGTAGCTTGCAACACCTGCTAAAGAGATGACACGATCTCCTTTTGAACTGTAAAACATAGAAAGAGAGCTATTGAAGCCAGCTCTCCATCAGTTACTAGCTCAAAATTACTTCAGAAAGAATTTCTTCTCATCTCCAGCAGTATCTTTTATATAATCTTCTTTGTACAAGTTTAAATATATTTTAAGTGGCGCATCAGCAACTCCTACCTCCAACAACTCAACTCACCAGGCAGAAAAATACCTTTGAGAGCTGAAAAGCTTCAGCATTTGCTAAGGTAGATGTGCATACACGTGAAGAACACCTCTGTAGGAGACATAAATATATATAATTATTTAATGAGTGATAGGACACACACCCACATGGATTCTAGAGGACAAAGCACTGGAAACTGGAGATGGTGCACAGGAAAATGCTGCTGGCACCAAGGACATCTTTCCCCTGCCTATTAGCACTGAGGAGAGACTCGAGGCACTCAGATATAATCCTAAAAGCCATTTTCCAAGTCTCCACACCCAGATTCAGTTTCAATTCAATCCTTAGAGTGAAATTCTAGCACTGAAAGGTCAATTGGAACTACTTCCCTTGGCTTCATGAGTAGCAAAGCCTCCCCCTACATCATGAATCCAGAGTATCATTCATTATCATCCTGAACAACCTGTCAGGAGATGAGAACAAAGCCTATAAACACCTTTCATGTTATTTCCATGTTCTTCGTTGCAGCAACACATAAATTATCCATGTGGTAGGAACACAGCATGTACAAAATGGGAGAGAAAAAAAGACAAAGAGAAAAGGGAGAAGGAAGCTGCACATTTGATATTTTACATTATTATGCAAGTGCTGAGAAAAGAAAATGGTTAGGGGTATTCAACAAGCAGTTATTTGGGAAGTTTTTGGATTGGCTTGGAGACTGGAAATGAAAAACAGGACCTCTCCAATTTTTAGACACACAGGGTTCATTTTTTTCTGAAGGGAGCCCTGAAGAATATAAAGAACATTCACAGAGCACTGTAAAGATCTCCAGCGCAACACAAAGCAGTGTCCCACCCCAAGCAGACAAGAATAGTCAGGAACTTCTTTCACACTGAGTCACTGCAGCTCATCAGGAAACAAATTGTCCCCATGGCCATCAAGCAGAGGTTTTGGATGACTATCAGGCCATCCTCATCAGGAGGAATCACCACGAGACTCCACAGAGCTGGGCTGTTGTCTCTGTGTTATCATCAAGGACTTGGGGCTGGAAAAGCAAACAAACAGTGACAAAGTTTGAGGATGGCACACACAGGGGTGGAACAGCAAATATCAGCACCTAGGAGAGAGTGGCCTGGGTGGCTCGGTGAGCTGAGGACAGGAAACAGAAGTGGAATGATACAGGCAAATATTAAGTCAAACAAAAATCAACAAAGGATGGCACCATTCTCGCCTCCAGAATGGAGGATTCTATCTGGAGAAGCTTTGATAACACCCTGAGAAGAGTGTTGCCAGAGCACAACATTTGTGTGTTTATTTTTAGATAGGCAGTCCAAAAAAAAACTTTGCTCAGCTGGACTCACAATACTAATTTATACACAAACAATCTACCTTTGGATTCTTCAGGTTTTTGTGTTTATCTTCTTTTAATATTAAGTTGATCTCAAAATGCAAATGACCTTTTAAAAAAAAATCCCCACCTCAAGCCTGGTCCTGTCACCTCTTTTTCATCTGCACTATCCACGAAATTTATCCTCTATTTGCAGAGTTTTAGTGCCCTAAACTCTTTCCATTCAATTACTATTGTCCTCAGATAAAGAACACTGTCTGCTGTTCATTCCCTTAGTTCATCAGTAAGAAGGGAGGCATGTGGGGAGCAAAACACAGGCCAAGGATGTAGAAAAGAACCTTCAGAATTGGCTCTTCAGCCTGGAGGAGCAGCTGATGCACCCTCATAAAATGTCTCTGAAGAGCAGACAACAGCACTAATAGACTAGAACTGCTGAGAATGGCTCTCCTCCCTCCCCAGCACACATCTGCTGAAGAACACACAGCAATCACTCTCCTTGTACTTGAATTCACCACACAAGAGCTGAGGGTGGCCTCAGATCTCCCTCTGCTTGCTCCTTTGGTTTGGTCTTTGCTGTGCTCTCTGATCTCTCTGTGTCCCATTTCCTAAAAGAACAGAACCATTCTTTTCTCCTCATCCTCTGTTGCTTGCACACAGAACCCACCTTGCTATTGGGTTATTGCACTTCCCATTCCCCATAGAACAGGTCCTTGCTCTCCAATGCTGTTCTTCCCTTAGAAAATGCTCCACGCTGCTCTTCCTTTCTTGCAAAGTTCCTTTCCTCCTCTCTTTCCTTCTGAAATCACTTCATTTATCTTCTTCCCCACTCATCTCCCCTTCCTTCCTACGGGCTCCTGCTCTTCATAGGAAGGATCGATCCCAAGTGCCTGGACTGAACCAGGATATTCCTTCTGGCTCTCCTGCCAGGCTCCACCTTCACCTGTGCTCTGCAGAGCGTGAAAGGGCAAAACTGCCAAGGAATCTTTTGAATTCTGAATGCCTTCACAGTCAAGAGAATGCTTTGATACAGCTGAGATTCAAATTTCAGGGATGCTGACAGCCCTTTCATTCCTCTAAGCAAGCACTTCATTTTTGGATCACATACAACATAAAAGAGGAAGAAAATAATGATTTATTTTCAGAAGTGAAACACAGCTACTGGGGCGTGAGATACAACTGAAATAATAAATATCTTTCTCATACATTTATGAACTGGCACTTGTTCATGGCAAGAGAAATGCATTCTCTAGGCAAAGAGATGAGGCATTCAAAGCATCAGTCCCAGCTTTGCCAGCAAAAGAGGAGCAAAGGATACAATCTCTGTGCAGACAAGGAAGCTGCTTCCTTCCTCACAGCCTCTTCACCTGAAAGAGCAGACACAACAGGTCTGCTTCAGCTTCTCCCACATCTTTCCTTGAGGATTGTTGTCCCTGGGCTGGAGGTTGCCAAGGATGAGGTAAAAGCAAGGTGGCATTTTGAGCAGCAAGTCTGCCCCTAGAGGACCTGGTAGAGGAGAGGTGTCAGACTGAAGCAAATCTTAGTAGAAGCCCAAATAATTCAATAAAGTTACATTCATTCAACCACAGAGTTAGAAGGAACCTTTTAAGAATCATTACATCCTGTCATGGGCAGGGACACCTCCCACTGTCCCAGGCTGCTCCAAGCACCAAAGTCCAGCCTGGCCTTGGGCACTTCCAGGGCTCCAGGGGCAGCCACAGCTGCTCTGGGCACCCTGTGCCAGGGCCTCATCTCCCACACAGGAAAGGATTCCTTGCCAAAACCCAATCCAAACCCACTCTTTCTCAGTGGGAAGCCATTCCCTGTGTTCTGGCACGCCATCCCTTGTACAGAGTCTCTCTCCATCTTTCTGGTCGGTTCCCTCAAGCCCTGGAAGGTCACAGTTTGGTCACCCCAGAGCTTCTCCTGTGCAGGCTGAACAATCCCAGCTGTCCCAGCCTTTCCTCCCAGCAGAGCTGCTCCATCCCTCTGATCATCCTGGTGCCTCCCCTGGGCTCTCTGCAGCAGCTCCAGGTCCCTCCTGTGCTGGCCCCAGGGCTGGGGCAGCTCTGCAGGTGGGGTCTCACCTGAGCACAGGGGCAGAATCCCCTCCCTCAAATTGCTGCCCACACTTCATTACAGAAAAATAAGAGAATAAAAGCTACATTTTGAAATCCAGGGTGTGTGTAGCAACTTAGAAGCAGAATATGGGAAAGGAAAACCCTTTCTTTTTCTTACCCTCTCCAGCTCTGCTGCAGATAAAAACTTCAGAGGCATCATTTTGTCACACCAATGGCAAACAAAACATGGCTGTCAGAAGCACCACAATCTGCATAAAAAACAACAACTGAACTTATTTCTGCTTAGTAATTCTGTTGGGCACTCTGTTTTAGCACCCAGTGACTTGAATTGAGCTGCAATGTGGCTGCACCTGGTGTATACAAACACCCAGAGAATGTCTAACCCCAGGAGCTGAAATAGTCCCTTGGCTAAAAACAAGGACAAGATGAAGTCTAGGGTGGTTTAAGTAGTTGCTTTACACCACAGTGTTTTTGCATAGAATTGGAAAAAAACAAAATCTGTTTTGTGAGGTGTTGGAAGGTCCATACCAAGAAACTCTCTGCTCACACTGGGCTATTTTTGATGCTGACTCCTTGGACATGTTTGGAAATCCCAAGTTCAGCTGTACTATTAATCCCCCTCCCACACAGAGAGACACTACCAACCAAACAAAACAAAACAAAACCCCTCTGTTTAAAAGCAGCAAATCTGGAAAGGACACAAAATGATGAAATTGGAAAAATCAACTAAAGGCTGCCCCACCATCTCATGGGAACCCATAGTTCAGTTTAATAGGCTTTATTAATGATTTTTTTAGGAATTTAATATTAAGCTTTAAATTTTTAATTACAAGAAATATGGAGAAGTCAGATCTGCAGGTAATAAGAATTCACAGCCAGAAAGTATCCATTTTTCATTTCTTTTGGTAGTTTGTCTCAAAGCTCCTCAAACTGTTGTGATTTGCCCACTGCTGACACACACCTCCAGGACAAATACGTGGGTTTGTCATCTGAAAATCCTGTCGATAGCACAAGTCCAGCAAAAGCCAGCCAACAGAAAATGTGCAAGAGTCTCAGGCTTTTTCTGCACATCATAAACGTGCTTGAAATGCTGCCTTGAAGGTTTGAGCACCACTTTTTAAGTGTTCTGTTCTGGTTTTAGCTTATCAAATTAAGTGCATTTGCTGTTAAAAAAATGTCATCAGTAGCACTTTAATGTTGGAGGACCTGTGGCTTCACAGAACCATGGGGCTGGGAGAGACTTTGCTACACCATCTAACTCATCTTCCTACCCAGGACAAGCCATCCTGCATCTTTTCTGACTTATGTTCTGAAGGAACAGCAGCAATTCTGGAGAATCTACTCCTAGACAAAAATTTAAAATAATGCAGTATTTCATTTTCCTCACCACTAAAATACTGCACTTGTCTCAGGATATTTCTAGACCGAAAGGTTTGCTGCTTTGGGGGGTTTTTTTCCAGCTGAAATAGAGAACCAGCTACCATGAAGTTTCTTTCATATAGCCAGCATCTTACCAAAACTTGTGACTTGTTATTTTCAGGTTAACTGCAAAGCATAATTCCTTCTTTTTTACTGCATTATTCAGAGTTCAGTCTTGCAATTTTTGTCCTATTCAGCTAGGAGGTGCAGCCTTAGGTACAAAAACTGGGTGTGCTCTCCTCGAAGAGACCAGAGGGATACAGATTTAATATCACCTGGATCAAACTACAGGAACTGCAGCTGGCTGCAAAAACTGCTCTGAAAGGCACTCAGCTTTTGCCAGCTGCATATTTATTAGCAATGCCATCATGCTTTATTCAGAAGGATTAATACAGACAGAGTACAGCCCTGGGAACAGATCTGCTGAAGGGATGTCATGTGTGGTTCAGTCACACGTGTTGGAACAGTCCAAACACACAGTGGCAGTGCCAATGCTTTTATCATCTATGCCTGTAACTACCTGAAAGCTTACCCCCAATTTTGAGACAGTGTTTTTTCCACAAAGCTTTTGATTGGCTTTAATCATCTCTCCTGCTGTTTCAAAGGAGAATTTCAGCATTAAAGTGCTGGTACCTCCTACCCTGGGTATCTGTCCTAGCCAGTTTCCCAGTAGTGAGCTGGAGCCCTGCTATGGCAGTGAAGTTCTGCATGCCAAACCAGACTCCCCATGTGGAAACAGGAATATCCATGAGGTTTAACAAGAGGAGCAGAGCCATCATAGTGACACCTTACCTAAACACAGGTTGTAGAGTCACTCAGGCAGGTTTCCCTATCGAAGCATAAAATCTTTTAAAAAATACCTGTTGGACAGAAGATCTGGTTAAATTCCCTGCCACACCAACAGCTCTGCAGACAGATCCAAAGGAACATGCTGGCTTTGTTCCCCCGTGCAGTGAGTTGCCACGCCAGAGCAGAGGTCTCTGACAGACACTGATGCTGTAACATCTCCCCAGCTCAACATTTTGCCTTTAATTCTCACAAGGCCATTTCCTTTCTGACACAGCTGCAGCAGACACCTGGGAATGCTGCAAGGCACTAGTTTGGCTTTCATCTGCCGGACACTGGCCTGGACCAGACCTGATGACATCAAGGTTGTTGAATCAAGACAATCTGAAAGCGTTTTAAAAACAGTTCAAGCTCTCCAACATTGATACAATTGATTTTTAACTGGAAGAAGAGGAGAGCAATTGCTTCAAATGACTCTAGCTTGACACAAAGCCAGGGCTAGATTTACTGAGGTCAGGGCAGTGGAGAAAGGGTGAAGGAACGGGCAAGGAATGTCAGGGCCAGGAGCAGCAGCTCCTCTGTGGTCTGGGAGCAGCAGGAGCAGCTGCCAGAGCAGCCACAGCACTGGATGCTCAAAGCCTAGGATCCCAGCACGCATCCCAACACACCACCACCAAACTGCCGCCTCACACAGAACAAAGGCCCCTGAGGCTGCCCACAGCAGGGGATCTGGATCAAGGGGGATTTTTGGATCAACCACAGCCTCACAGAGTCGTTCAGCTTGGAAAAATCCTGTAAAATCATCAAGTCCAACCACCAACTCAGCACCACCATCCTGTTCACCATCAAACCATGTCCCTGTATTATGACATTTTCTGAACACTTCCAGTGTGACTCCACCACTGCCTCAGGTAGTCTGTTCCAGTGCTTTACAACCTCTTCCATAAAGGAATTTTCCTAATATCCAATCTAAATTTCCCCTGGAACAACCTGAGGCTGTTTCCTCTTTTTCTGTTGCTTGTTAAATACACCAAAAAAACCTCTGAGAAAAAAACATAGAGAGTAATAAAAAGTAAACATTTGGGTTGAATGCACAAGTAATCCATTGTGGCATCTGTTGAAACTGGAAGAACATAAAAGAAAAAAGATCATATTTGGGCTAGTAGCAGAGCATTGCATAAAGGCTGCCATTTCAGGAAAAGAAACATCCTGAAAGTGAAGAAGAGTCTGTTTCTGTAGGGGAATATACTTAATCTGTGTTATGTCTGCAACCATTGTCTGCTTTGGATTTTAGGAAATGCATTTTCCCATGTTTATGAATTCTGGAGTTTTGCAGTATTTAAGGATATGGAAAAGCATCTTGAACTCCTCTCTAAAAGCATAATTATTCTCTTGACTGAACAACTTCTATGATTATTACTGAGCTTCTAAAATCTTCCAGTCTCTCACTCGTGGATTCTTGAGGGAAAAGTCAGTTGGTTTATAGTGGCTCATGTCCAAATGCCTCTTCCTTCAGTCACATCCCCACATCCCTCCTATTCTTCCCACCCACCACCATTTTTCTCTTGTCCTCAGCAAAACACATTGCTACACACTCTTCTTTCTCTCCCTGGACGTCAAGGTAAATTGGATTTTTTTGTTGGGCTTTTTTAAAATACCCTTGTCAAAGACACAGCAACACCATTCCAGTGGCTGCTTGACATTAGTTAATCGCATCATCTAATTAGACTCAACTATAATATGAAAGAACAGAGTTTATTCATTAATCTTCCCATTCCCTAGACAAGCAAAAAATCTGAAATCAATACCAATGGTGAAAAGCTTTGTGTAGAATACTAAAAATATCAAGGTATGCCAATATTTTCTCATCAACCTGTACAAACTAGAGCCAAAATAGTTGGCTGTGCCGCATATTCATGTGTGACTCGGCAGCTGATTTTTAATAAAGTGACAGATTTCTACTTCCATGTCATTAAAATGCAGATGTTAAATACTTCCTTATAGGGGACAGTGGGATCTTTGTCAGAGTCTTTGTTATAGCCTCTGTCTTTAACATTTATCTCATGGTTTATGCAAATATCCAGGCACACACAAGTCATTCCAAAACCTTGTCTTGAGTGTAGGTGTGTTTGGGTGGGGGTTCGATTCAGCAAATCAAAATTAAGAGAAACACCTCCAGTGACATTCTTCACAGAAGCACAGAACGGGAATGGGTGAACATCAAAGCCAGAAATAAAGATCCTGGAATTATATTTTTAACCACAAAGACAGAAAGTCCTAAACCAGATACGCTGGGGAGGCTATGGGATTTCTATCTTCCTCTCAAGAATGAAATCAGCTGAGCAGATCTGGTGTGGAGATGACTTAGAAAACGTCTTTGTGGGTACTGCTCTTCTACTACTGCACGAATGCCTGCATCAAAAGGGAGTGAAGGAACAGTGCTTGCAGGACAAGCAGCCTGCCAGGGATCTAAGCTTCTAGAATCCATAGCAACGCAGAAGTTTTTCATTTCTACAATTTCCTTTTCATTCCTCAGAGTTTTCCACCTTTACAGGACAGTGTTTGACAGCTCAGTCTAGAAATTATACAAGACCAAAGGCATTTCATGAGGGTCTGTGTGTCTGTAATGCAGACGTTCTGGTTTCCAAAGATACAGCCAGTTTTCAGAGGAGTACTTAGAAGAAAGGCCATGTTTGCTAATATAATTTCACAGCAAAGATGCCTTCTCATGTTTATACATTAAACCATGAAAACAACAGTTACATATGGCATCCAAGAGAACTGAACAAATTAAATTTCTTGTTTTGACATATTTTTGGTGTGAAAAGTAAGAACCAGTATCTTCACAGGAAACAATCTAAAGTCAAGAGCTACCCACCACTAAGAACTCAACCCTGCTATCTTTGCATTCCTAGTGCCTCCTTTGAAGCTTCCAGTCACCTTTGAAATTGCTGTATCAAAGCAAAGTTTGTATCATAAAACACCTTCAATTATTCTGAAACTTAGTTAATAGAATCAACCTCTTTTTCCATCAGCCCAGCGCAGAGATTGACAATACAGTGGCACAGCAGGAGTTTAAGGGTTGCTGGAACAAAATTACTGTACTAATGATGATTACTTTGCTGTTATGTCTGTTACAAAAGGAAAATTTGGAGAGGCTGTTGATCCTTGAAATTTGTTCTTTCACTGTTATTGGAGTTACCACAAAGATTTCTGCGTGTGGGGTAATTTTTCACTATTACTCATAAACAAAACTCATGTCTGAAGTTAAATGTGCAAGAAAAAAAGGCAGTTAGGACCTCAGTATGCCATGATGTATGAGAGGACACAGAGAGACACAGATATTCAGAATCAAATGCTTCTCAAAACTCTCACCTTCTAAACAAAAACAATCTCCAAGTACTGCTCTAAGACTTCAGGTATTGGAGCTAAATTAAAAGCAAAAATGTGGAGGGCTGTGCCTCATCCCAAAGTGACAACAAACAGCTTGTTTACACCTCCAGCCTGTGGGGCAGGGCTTCCACCTGCTCTGGCTGCCCAGTTCACTCTGTCACTCTCCAGAACTCTGCTCCCCATCCTTTTGTGCCAAAGCACTGATGCTCCAAGCTGCACTTCAGCCCATTCCAAGCCTTGCTGCACCCTTTCACTGTTGATGGCAGTCCCTGGACAATCCCAAATGCTCTTTGCTGCGGCCACCTCACTGCTGGAAACAACTCCCCTCATACTCAGATCCTTTGTTTTTCTAACGCTGGAGGTGGGTGGGTTTCATGCCCCAGCTCAAGGAGAAGTCCAACATGAGAATTCCCGTTGCCACACGTCACCAGGGCCATGGTCACTCCAGTGCCTGGAGCTGACCCAGCAGTGAACTCCCCCTTTATGGGAATCTAGGACACAGGAATATCTCCTGTGCCTGTCCTGAGTGGTTTTATTCCTAAGAAGAGCACAGCTTTTAGTCTTTGTCGATTGAAAAAGCTTCCAGGATTTTGTGAGAAGTTGAGTTTTTGTTAATGTATATAGCAGGTAACACTGTAGTTTATCACAGGGTGAAAAAGTAGGTTTTGCGTTTTTTGGTATTGGTAGCAGTTGGAACAAAGATAGAGGACCTTGAGTGTTGACTCAGTTTCTTCCTTCTTTTCCATCTACTCCATTTTCTGTAGTTTTGGTAGCACAGTGATTGGTTAGACAAAGTCACAATGCAGATGGAACATGACTGACAAATAATTATTAATTGGTAGTAAAATAAAAACATACTATTTGTTAGATACGTTGTAAAACTTAATTGGATAAGGTATCTGTATAAGAGTCCTTGAAATCATCCATTTTGTGTCTCGCTGGCACATGGCCTTGGAGTGCCCAGGTCTTGTTGGCACATGTCACTGAAGTGTGCAGGGCCTGTTGTCATCTAAGGCTTTGAATTGTGATAAGGAAATAAACAACTGAAAACCAAAGTCAGGGAGTCCCACTTGTCTCATTTTCAACCTGGCACAGAGCACCAGAAAGGTTCCCCACCAAGAACCCAAAATGTAAAAAAAGAATTTTTAAAACCTTATGCCCCCTCAGGCATTTTGGCCCAGCATGAACAGCTGCAGTGGGCTGAATATTCCCTCTGAGTCTGCTGTGCAGCTCCCTGCCCGAGGTATGGATGTGACAGGCCAAGATGAAAAGAGGGAAGGCCCTGCTCTCTGAGAAACATCCAGGCCTGCAAAAATAAAGGAAAGGAGCCACCAGAAAAGGACAAAACCAGTTCCAACTAAAGGGCCAGGGATTCCTGTGTGGATCATCACCTGCCTTTAACCTGGGGCTGACCGAGCAGCTCTCTTTTTGTCTGGATGTCTGTGCAGGTGGGAAAGAAGGGTGTGGGGAGGAAATCTCCTTTTCTCCTTAAGGTGTCTTAGGCCATCATCAAAATACCATTCATTAACTTACTGTGGAGACTCCTCTCATTGGGGTGGGGATGGAACAAGTAAGTAGATGACCAACCCTAGCCAGAACAGGAGATTTTTCATGGCTAAAAGGGCTGGAGCACCCCTGGATGTGGCAGTGCTGGTGCTGGGCTACAGGCTGCCCAGGATCTGATCTCCAGGGGAAGGGGAAACAATGGGCCTGCTAAGACCAGCACAGTCTTACTGGGAGCTGGGGAGGACCACACTCTTCTACCTAAACATTCAGGAGGAGATTTCAGGCTGTTTTTCCAAGGTGTCTGGGCCCCTGTTTTCAGACATGTCTGAGAAACTCCACAGGACTGTACTCAGCTGATGCAAAACAAGGCAGCTGCTACTCCAGAACCCCTGGAGGTGTTGCTTCTGCCCTGAAGAGCTCTTTTATTCCTGCCACAGCATCCAGATGGCACTTATGACATTGCAGGAGTGTGGCACTCACCTTCCAGCAGCTGGTGCAGGCTGCTCATGTCCCCAGGGCAGAGTGTGAAGGCACTGGTTTTAGCTCTTGACAGAAAGCAGGCCGTGCTGCTGCCCTCAGCATGGAAAGGTGTGGGATAATCCCAACCACACACCAACAGGGGCTGCAGGAGAGGCAGAGGGCTGAGGAGAGGGAGAAACTGCAGCCAATCCTGCCATGGGCGGCTGAGTGGGAGCAGGGTGTGAGGGGTCACAGCCTCTGGCAGCCAGAAGCTCACCTGGGCTGAAACACAGAACAGGACCTGCCTGCCTTGGATTTTGGAGGGGTTCCAGTCTCACCTGGAGGAAGAGGAGGAAGGGCGCTCCCTCACCAGTGAGCTGCTGATTAATTAGAGGAGATAAGTGCCAGCCCTGCTGCTGTAATGAGGAGAGGCATCTTGGAGCACTTTGCTCACACACTTGACACTTCCCATGGTACTTCACCTGACAGGCCACAGGCTCACTCTGCTTCTGCAGAGCAAACATCAATACAGATTAACACCTCCCGAAGCTGCCAGGCACCAATACCAGATACAGTGTCCTCCCTCCTGACCTCTCTGAGGAACAAACTTCTAAAACGTCCTATCTTGTTGAATTTTAAGAGGAGATATAAATTAAAGCTAGAAATACAGCTGCTAAGTACAAACACAAAAAGGGAAAGTGTGAAAAACCTTAATGCTGATATAAGTTAAGGCAAAAATGAAGATCGGGATGACAGGAGGGAAATGTTTAAAAACAGAGAAGGGTGGAAAGGGCAACTGATGAATCCCGAAGCATAAAACATGATAAAGATTTTTCAAACAATCTTGATATTAAGATTAAGGAAATTTTCCAGATTGCAGTGGAAGCTCTTGCCTGGAGAACAATGTGTCTACAGCAAGATACTTTCAGAATTTTTTTTTTCCCGGAAACTAAAAGACTAAAAGAAAATTAATACTCTATTGTGGAAGATAGAAGGTACACTTCAAAAACAACCTCTTCTTCTTGCCTCCATCAGCTGACTTCCTGGAGTGCTCCATTTGTCTTTAAGTGGACTCTCAGAGAATCCTGTTGAAGACTTAAGAGCCCTCAGTAGCACCTTTTCATCTTCTTACCCTGCTGCTTGCTTTAGGCATCTGCAGCAGTCACACACTACAGTAAAATGTCATCTCCCTGCTCCTCCTCAGCACTCAGTGACTCCTCCCGCGGCACAGCACTCGGACTGCTGGGATTTACCACCTAAAGTCTGAGAGGGTTTTTTTTTTTTTTTTTTTTTTTAATTTTACACAACAAACAAATCTGCCAAGACCTTCTCACTCCTTTCAGCCACTTCTGGAGCTTACTTTTCTCTCCCCATTTCTCCCTCCCCACCGTTGTGCTCACAAAGAGCAGGGAAGGGAAATGCTGAGATGGGGAGACAAGGCAGGGACAGGAGCCAAGCTGGTGACTGGGAGAAAAGCACCAGGTTAATTCTGCCTTGGTGAAGTGACAGGGCCAGAAGCAAGTTTAGGAAAGAGCTCCCTGGACTCATCCCTACCACACTGCTTCAAGACTCAGCCCTGCAGAAGGCAGCAGATATTCAGCTACAGGAGGTTCTCTATTTTCCCTGTCAATTTAAATGATATTTATGACTCTGGCCTAAAAGGAACCCTTCCATTACCTAATCCCTGAGTGCAGAAATAGCCCCAGGTGCTGAGGGCAGGTGGGCTCTGTGAAGCTCAGCTAAGGAGAAGGACATGCAATTCTTTCAAGCATTGACTGTTCCACTTATAGCACTGACTGGCTGTTAATCTTAAAAGCAATTCATCTTTCTCATACTTATTGATTAACAAAATGTAGAGTCCCTGACAGCGACACTGTTGCTGACCTTGGGAATTGTTTTTTGGTTGCCAAAAAGGCAAGATAAGCCCCACTCCCTACAGCTGTCCTGTCAAGAAGCCTCACTTGACTGCCATGCTTCAAGTTTTTGATTTTCCATGGTGACATGGAAAAAGAATTTGTGTGGCTGGCACAGCACAGCCAGAGCAGTTACAACCCCTTACTATATTTCCAGGTGAGTATTCCTGTGTACCACCTCGAAATAAATGGAGTTGCCTGCTGCGTCAGAGATGTTTATCTCTAAGGAATGCTGCCTTTATTGGAAAAGCTGAGTGAAAAGAGCTCTCATGAATCTGAGAGTGGAGATTAGACTTGTTGCCTTTAGATTAAACCTCTCCTAATTAACCTTCCAATTAACCTCACATCACTCCTTTGAACAAGACCATAAATACAAATGTTACTACATTCCCTTTTATCAGAGAAGAGTGTTTGCTAGATGGAATAATGATAGATGGCCATAATCTACAGAGAATTATATTAGCAAGAGTTTCAAGATTTGCTCTCAGTCTCCAGGAGGAGCAAAGAGGGCAAGTTCTGCACTGACAAGCACAAAATTCTCCTCAAAGTTTTGCAAACTCTGAGATGCAGAACCACTTGAAAATACTGGCCACATTTGTCAGGTTTAAAGGAAACCTGAGCTGAAAAACTAGGCTGTGGAGAAATTAAGGAAACCAAACAAAACCTAACCAACTCAGTATCCCTCAGACAGGAATCAATGAATCTGCAACAACAAGGCAATGCTCCAAAGGAAATCGTCCTCCCCTCACATGAGGAGGAGCAGTTCTGCTCCAGAGGACATTTCTTTAAGTGATTCCCAATATGTTGAAACATCCTTTTCTCCTTATCCTTACCCAGAACACTCCCTGTCTTTTTGCCTTCTCTGGGACTGTTTTTCTCTGTGTGAAAAGCTCTCTCTGTTAGAAACAATGTTCTGCTGAATGTGGTGAGAACAGATATTGTTTAAAAATTGGAAATAGCTCTGTGTGAACTCTCAGTCTATGAACTTGAACGTTTCCAGTACTGGTTTTCCTTTGCTCCCTGTTCGGGCTGGGTATCAGTATTTTATCATTAAATATAACCTTTTTTGTATTAAATACAATCCTTTGTGTTTAAAGGATTTCACTGCTACCTCTCTCAGAGATATCCCTGCACTCCCAGGTGCAAATCTCCTCCTTCCTCCCCCTCTGCCCTCCCAGTTTGATTTCCAGCCCTGCCTTAGGTTCCAATGAGTTGGGAAGTGCCCATTTCCTCTAAATCCTACTAACCACTACGTCCTTTGTGTCACCCTAGCCTTTCCTCAACAGATTTAGGTTTGCATTAGCTTCCTGAACATGTATTTGTACATACATGTTTGACTCCTCTGCCAGGACTAGAAGTGCCAAACTCCTACCAAGAGAAATGTCTCATTAAAATCCATCTCTGCTCACTTTCCCCAGCAAAAGGAACAAGCAGTGCACATAAGTCTGGAGAAGAATTTAAACATCACTCAAGCTCCAGGGAAAGGTAACAATTTTTAATTCTCACAATGATTTTCTGGGCAGCACTCTGGCAACACTTCATTTTCCCACACAATAACTCAAAATGTGGGAGTATTTTTTTTCTTGCTTCTTCCCTAGCCTACAATTCAAGCCAGGAATGCTGTATCCTAAAAAAAGAGTGATGCTAGGATACATTACTGTGCTGCCACAGTAGCTTACCAAGAAGATGCACCTGTACCTGCCTGTGTACAGAAATAACCACTCTCACACAGGCTCTGGGAATTCTGAACATGCACATAAAGCTGGGATTGAAAAAAAAGCTGAGAAAGAAAGGAAGAAGAGGAACAAAATATCCATTTTACCAAGGAATATGATCTTCCTTTTTTTTTTTTTTGTTTTCAGTAGGGGAAAATTTGTCTGCCCTGCAGCAGCTCCAAGTTCTCAGGTAAATTTGTGTCTCTGGACTGAATTTGGAACAACAGGGCCACGTTTAACAAAAACAGAGCCATTACAGCTGGCAGAAAAGCTGGAAAATTAGGCTTTTCAAGGAACACACGTGGCTCACTGGACAAAGAGAGCTACCACAGAAAGCTAAAATAGTGGAGGAAAGAAAGAATACCTGCAGTTAAAGGAGCTTCCTTAGTGCTGGGCTCAGCACTAGAGCCGAGGGCAAACACAGGATGCAAAGCTGCTCTCCAGGCTGTGTGAGCTGCTGGAACAGGGATTCAGATGGAAATCCAGGCTCTGGCTTCGAAGAGGAAGGAATATTTATTCCTTAAATATTAACGTTTGCTTTGTCAAGTTCTGACACTTAAATAAATAGCCAGAAGTCAAAGAAAGTTTGTGTACATTTTGGAATGTTTTGCAAAGAGCTCCAAAGATGAAAACAAGCATCATGTCAGTCTGACCCGTGCAGAGCATCAAGCAGACGGGTTGAATGTTCTCAGAAGAGAAATAAATGCAGCGCTTTCAGCCAAAGTAAAAATAAAATCTATTCATTATATATAATTACTTAGCCAACTTTCCATGGAGGAAGGTTTTTGTCATTCATTTGCATTCAGTTACCTCGGGGTATTTTAAAAATTTACAAATGCAAATATAGAAGGAAAAATGAATTCCCAGTGGGAGAGAGGTCCTGCAGGATGCCAGCGTAACCGAATTCTGGGTTTTCTAAAGAACAGAGACTAAGCTCTGGCTTTCTCAGGATCACAGATTGTCACAGAATCCCAGGATGGTTTGGGTTGGGAGGGACCTTAAAGCCCATTCACTGCCATGGGCAGGGACACCTCCCACTGTCCCAGGCTGCTCCAAGCCCTGCCCAGCCTGGCCTTGGACACTTCCAGGGATCCAGGGGCAGCCAGAATGGCATTTCTAAGAGAAGTGTCTCCATTACTTAGCTCTGCAGTCTGCCCTTGTGAAACTCATGATGCCCTTCTGGCTGTAGACAAAAATATACACCCAGTCTGGGGGAGATTGTAAAAAACATCCCCTCCTGCCACTGCTTCAGCAGAGCCCTTATCTCAATCTTGGAAATCCTCTTACAAGGCCATTGTCTGGGCTCAATTCTGTCACTCCTCCTTACCAGGGCTATTTTTGCATTTCTGTAGAGGTTCTCTAATCTGAGGCTGCCTTTTGAGCTGAAGTTTCATCTCATTGCTTCTCCAGGAGTGCTCTGGTTGTGCTGAACAGATAAATGATGGCCACAGATAGCTACTTAGCCAGACTATGTCAGCAAACCTCTGACTGCAAATGCAAAGCACTGCAGGAAAATTTGGATTGGATTAAAGACAACCAGACACAGTTTTCATACAGTTATGCATTATTTTATGGCTTCTCATTATCTGGACTTATTTCTGCATAATGCCTATGTAGAATGAGATCATGAAGTCAGTCCTCTTATAAACAAACCTCCTGGGCTCAGGAACAAACAGAAATTAAATAGGTTTTTTTTTGTTTTTTTTTTTTAAAGGTTAACTGTAGTATGTATTGTAAAAATATATAGCACAGCCAATGTGATACTCAGGAGAAAAAGCAAAGGGATTTGCCTTCACTTCCAACAAGTAAGGACAATTCTATCTTTGTTTTCTGCACAGACCAAAAACAAAAAGATAAAGTAGTCAGCATTTTCTGGGCTGTTAGTTCCACAATGCCACACTATCCAGTCCTCAGACCATGGAATTATTTACACTTGAAACATTTCTTGGCTTCAGCTGCTTCTGAAGGAAGACTTTCTGTATGAATAAATTGCCACAAAAAAATTTTTTAAAGACAGACTACCACCACCTTCCCAATAAAACAAATACTGCTCTCATATCCAAAGTGAGATTGCACTGAATATATAACATATAAGGAAGATTGTCTATTCTTAAACTTCCAGTTTACTACCTTTTAACTCCTTTTAAGCTCTTTTCATCAACTCTCATATTCTTCTTACTGTAAGTAAGACCAAATTTCATTCAAGAAAGAAATATTCCTTTGTACCCTCAACTTAACAAGTTAGCAGAGCTTCCAAACGACTCATAGGAACAGACAACCTTCCTTATATATTAAATATCTGGCTTTGGATATGAGAGCAGTACTGGTGTTATTGGGGAAGTGATGGTGGTCTGTCTTTTAAAAATCCCAGGTGCACATGTGCTGCAAGCTTTGACATCCTGCCAGCTCTGGGCATTTCTCACTTGCGTTTCACATCAGGACTTTCTGTCAGGAAACGTGGGGAGAGAGAAGAACAGAAATGGTGTAAAGCATCCACAGCCTGGCTGTGCAGACACAGAGCAGGGAGGGTGGCCAGAAGGCTTGGAAGAGTGGGTGTGAGCTTGGCTTTACTACCTGGTGCTTTCTGAGCTCTAGAGACAGCCTGTGCCGAACCAGCACAGCCAGGAGAGCTCCAGCCAGGAAGAGAAGGGCTGAAATAGTGAGTGAAGCAGGATCCACAGTTTCTGCAGACAATGGGATTGTCTAACATCAAGGAAATGACTCAGAGGAGAAAAAGCGGGAGTTTGATGCTTTGTGTGCTATGAACTCCCATAGAATTAGAGAATCCTGAGCTGGAAGGGACCCACAGGGATCACTGATCCAGCTCCAGTTCCTGCACAGACACCCCAACAATCCCAGCCTGGGCATCCCTGGGATGCTCTGGCAGCCTCGGGGCCGTGCCCATTCCCTGGGGAGCCTGGGCAGCGCCAGTACCCTCTGGGCAAAGAGCCTTTCCCTGATACCCACCCCTAAACCCTCCCAGCACAGTTCCAGCCCTTTCCTCAGGTCCTAGAGATTTTCACACCTCCCCAGTTTGAAATACAACCCATTCTACATTGGCTAACGTACAAACACGTAGAGGAGGAAAACTGGCAAAACAATTGCATTTAGAGACACAGATATTTATAAAATGGACCAAAATATTTGGATCTCCTCCACTCTGTTACTTTCTCCCCTCATCCCCTTCTCCTCCTCTGTCAAACTTGATTATTCTCAAATATCTACAGCAGACTCAGAGGTTTTTCTGTTTCATCTGTGAGTCTTCCAGCACAGGGGTTTTGCTTTCCACTATTTTTGATCTTCCTACCATAATTTGGGCTATGGGAAAACAGAAATAAAACTCAATCAGAGCCAGAGGTTCTCAGCATGAGAGACCACCCAGGTCAGTCCACTCAATAGCACTGCCAGGTGTTCCTTCACCACCAGAACAACAAGTAAATAACAAAATCAATTAAGGAGAACATTTGAGAGATAGCCTGCAAAGAACAGCCAGAGAAAAAGTTCAGCTTATTATTTCATGGAAATACATCCCATAATACTGCAAACTGCCCCATTTTCCTGCATTAACACTTCACTGTGATTGTTCTTGTGTGTTTTGCTGGTGCTGGGCTGTAATTTTCAGATGAGATGAGCATCTACCACACAAACATAATCCAAGAGCTTCTCTGGACACTCAGCCAATCTGATCACCAGGCCATACACAGATCTATTAATAATTCATCCTGACATGTATTTTTAATCAAAAGATTCTAAAGTCCAGTTAAACCTCCAGTTTATATATTCCAGTCCTTAGATGTTTCATTAATAGTTTATAGGATACAGACCTTACACAAAAATGTCAAGATGGTAATGATTTAGGTGGATTTCTAGGATGATGAGAACACACTAAAACGAGCTCTGTATCTTAACTCAGTACCAAAGCACCATTCACCATTTCAGAAGGACAGCTACAAATGCAAAAGTTTCCTTAAACAGAAGGCCCGGTGACATCTTAATAATTTATTTCAATTACACCATTGCAGTGTTCACTATAGGTTCAAATCCAGACTTGAAAGAAGAAGAAAACTGGAAAAGAAAGCAAAACATTAAGGACCTTTGTGACATCCAGATATTATAGAGCAGCAGTTCCCAAGGTGTCCCAGACAGAGACCTGGATTTGAGACCAACAGTGAAAACACACTTAACTCTTCCTAATATATCTCAGTCTTATTCTCCTGTTGATTCAGACTAAGTATTTGATAACTGATAACTCTAGCCTCTAGCACAATTACATCAAACCAAACAAAAGAGAAGGTGAAAGAGGACTACTCTGTGTAGAGACAAATCAATTCAAATTCTAGGAGGGAAGGAAGAAAGGACTCCACAGTGAAAAACTAAATGCTGATGACAGGATGATTGATAAAAATTAAGAGAGATTATTGGTTTGATGGGTTTTTCATTTTTTAGTTAGGGGAGGTTTTCACTCTTCCAGCGAAGAAATTTTGCCAATATCCAAACTGACCCTCTCCTGGTACAACTTGAGACCATTGAGGCAACTGAACAGTAAAAAGTAAATCATATTTTTTACTTACCAGCCATGTATTACTCGCTGTGGTGAAAGAATGGAGTCTTTTGTGGTAAAAGCCTCCTAACTACAAACTCCAGTGAGTTGTATTTCTTGGGGCTGATCAGAGCAGCTGTGCAGCAGCCCCAGAGTCAGTGACCAATCCAACTCCAAGCCCAGAACAATCAATTCCAAACTGAAATGATGTATCAAAGCTGGTAGCAAGGTGGAAACAGGCACTGGTGGGGCTGGACCCCTGAGACACAGAGCTGCTCCAGGGCTGGAGCCCCTCCACTCTGGAGCCAGGCTGAGAGAGCTGGGGATGCTCCCTTGGAGAAGAAAAGGCTTCAGGGAGAGCTCAGAGCCCCTGCCAGGGCCTAAAGGGGCTCCAGGAGAGCTGGAGAGGGACTGGGGACAAGGGATGGAGGGACAGGACACAGGGAATGGCTTCCCAGTGCCAGAGGGCAGGGATGGATGGGATATTGGGAAGGAATTGTTCCCTGGCAGGGTGGGCAGGCCTGGCACAGGGTGCCCAGAGCAGCTGTGGCTGCCCCTGGATCCCTGAAGTGCCCAAGGCCAGGCTGGATGGAATTTGGGGTAGCCTGGGACAGTGGAAGGTATCCCTGCTGTGCTTTCCCTCTCCTCGCCAGGCACACTGTGCTGGGAAGATCCAGGGTTATTACATAGCATGGTAGTATTGAGGAAAAAAAGCAAATAGTTGTTGTTATAATTTTTTCTTTTTTTCCCTCTCAGTAATATTTTTTCTGGGATGGATGCTTCCTGTAATCCTGAGCCTTCACAGTACATTTTCTTTAAAACAATAGATTAAGTCAATAACCCCTTTAAAGTGCATAAAAAGTATATTTGTATGGCATATGAAAGACAAATACTTGAGTTTCTGCTCTAATGCCTTCAGTATTTCTAATCCCAGATATGTGCTAAGTGTGCCAAGGGCTATTTCTCTCATACTTTGATTCCTCATTCCTAAAAACTCTTTCAAAGGTTGGGGGGTTTTTCTTATTATTTTTCCCATAAAGAAACACATTATTTGAAAACCTGATTAGCATTGACTACGGTTTCTAATAGTACAAACTTTTCTCTTTTAGCCCCTAACGACACCCCTCTGTACCACTTTACAAATAGAGACAACTCCCCACCTCTTCCCTGGTAACAGTTTCTTCTATCCCAAGAGTTAGTTAACCTTTTTCCAACCATCTTCTCTTTCTTTTTGAGGGTTTCATCCGTGAAGGACACAGCACAACCCAAACCGCATCTACTTTTTCCAGCTACAATGCATCACTTGGTCTAAAAAAAAAGGCACTTGGGATATTTTCACATCCTGTGAATGTCCTCTCTGCCAAGCCTCTGGACAAACACAGTTCTAAGCTCACTTTCAGGAGCTCCTGACTGCAGCATCCTTCTCTTCCAGAACCAGAAGGAATCACTTTATTCAGTCTCTCTGGAAGTTGGCTGGTTGAAAAGCCCACAAAGTTCATTAGCAAACAACCATATTTAGTATCCCAGCTGTATTTTCTACATTTATGTGGCTTGCTGAGCCACGTCTCAATTTTCAAGAAATATATACAACATATTTAAGAGCAACCACAGCAAATGTTCAGACATATGTGACTTAAAACTACAAGATTTGGTGCACTTTTATACACCCTTGCTGAACACAGGTGTTTTTCTAAGGCTGTTTGCAAAATCCAGAAAGTGTGAAGTGAGGTTTGCTCCATGCAGGAACTGGGAAGAAATTTCCTTTAGTGTCTGTTAGTGTCTATTTTCACACAGAATTTCTTTTTGCTGAATAGGTGGTGCAGTCACTGCTTTTTGGGCAAAAATCTGTGATGAAAATATCCAAACCCAGTCCTTCTAAAAATGAGCAACTGGCAGATATGGTGAGCAAAGGTGTTGTTTCAAAGATAGGATTGGACTTTCTGAGATTGTTTGAATGAGCTGCCAAGCCTTCCTCCTGAAATGCAAACAGAAGAGGTGTCACTCCTCTGGAGTCCTGCTCAGGTTGTGTCCAGGCTCTCCAAATCTCATTGGGCCATTTTGCTGACACATGTCAGGGTGTGGGGAACAAATCTGCACTGCTATGAGCAGAAGAATGATAGATTTCTCTTCAAGCCAGGTGTTAGGCGCTCTCAGAGGTTCTATCACCGTTTGGGTTTTGTCCTACAATTCCCAATGGCATAAAACAAGCAGGATCAGCACCTCAGGCGGTGTTGGAAACAAAAAAGGTTTATTAACTACAAAAATGACAAACTCTATAGAGAAAAAGCTGTGCCAGAGGTAAGGAAGTCCTTGTTTCTGCTAAAACACCTCCAAAATACCAGGAGGTTCCTTTGTTCAATGTCTTTAGTAGTGTCTGTCCAGGCAGGGCCTTGGCACTCATCCAGCCAGGTAGCCCCAGGTGTGGAGTGAAGTCCAGAGGGTCCTATGAGGGGTCTTGTTTCAGAATACTTCCAAATTGGGAAACAAAGTTCTGCCTTATCACCTTTTATGGGAGACAAAGAGAACCTCAAATCCCTTCTCACTCTGGCCCCCCTGTCCTGAGGAGTGCACTGCTACAGAGGAAATGCTCAGCCCTATGCCCTCCTTCCCAGAGAGGAGCTCCACCAGACTCAAGAACTCAGAATCACCTCTCACTCTCTGGGAGTATTTCAGCACCAAGTGAGATTTAACCATCTGCTGGTGTTTCCTTGTATCCTTCAGATGAACCAGGGCACCAAAGGCTGTGTCCAGCCCTTGCCCTGGCACAGGGACAGATGCCCACACTGACCTCCCAGAGAGGCACCAGATCAGTGGCACAATCCCACATTCACTGCAGGTTGCTCCCTCTGGAGCTGCTTTAGCCTTGCCAACAGTTTTCTGCTTTTGCTTGGGCAGTTTCTTCCTGCTGACAGCCTCCTCATTCTGTAACCCTGAGCACAACCTTACACAGCACCAAATACATCAAAACAGCTACTCAAGTACAGCACTATCAGAAAGGGGTTTACAATACATTAAACACGGTTTTACAATACATTTGTGATTAAATGGGCATTTAAACACAAGGAGGAAAAGCAACAAAAAGGAGTATCACAGCTTGGCATCCTTTCATGAAACTTTGAAGATGAGGAAATATTAAAAAGATACTTCTGTCTAGAAAGGCAGAAGATAAACAAAAGGTGCTACAGTCTGAAAATGAAGCCAAAACACTTGAACAGTCAGCAATAAACAAGTAAAAAAGGAAGAAGGAAAAGCAAAAAAATAAAAGAACAAAACAACTCCCCAACAGGTATTTAACGTAAAAGAGCTGGATTAGCAGGATCTTCCAAATATCTGAGAAGAGGCAGGAAAGGGACCCAACGTTGTTAGCATCTTAGCAGATATTTTATGAGCTAGAACATTATGTGTAATGTTCTGCAAAGAATACCTGTAATCTATACCCCTTTTCCCTACATAACTTGTTATTTAAGGTTCCCTTCTCTTGCAGTAGATGACATGGGTGTGCAACATGTGAACACAAATGCAGTCAAAGATGCTTTGAGTGCATTTCACAGCAGCTCAGGCTGTAGTGGAAAGCCAGGGTTATACTTCTAATTTTTAGCTGTGCTGGATACATGATTGCCTCCTCGAGTGGCAATCACAAATTATTATCAAAGGGCAACACAAATGGCATTCAGATTTCAGTGCCTGAGCTCATTATGACATTTAGAGCACTTAGAGCTCATTGTGAGTTTTGCTGATTGCTGCTTATCCACAGATGACAAATATTGCAAAGCACCTCAGACAACCAGAGCCATTTTCTCCAGTTCTGTAGCCCAGTTGCCTCCTTGTTTTGTGGGTAATTTGGCTGTGCTGAGCAGCTCTCCAAGGAAGAGGCAAGAGGGGCCTGACAGCCAGCCTGGGTGAGGGTGTGACATAGCCTGTCCAACCTCATGCAGAAGCTGAGGTCAATTCTCATGAAAGCAAATGCTAAAATGTTGCAGACTTTCTGAAGGACTGAAAGCTAAATGGTCCCATTTTGTCACAACTTGGGTCCAGTCAGCCATTTCAAGGCCTCTCACCACAAGAGAAGTAGCAAGGACAATTCAGCTGAGGTGTATTTCCCTGTAGGAGCAGAAATCTGAGAGGGAAAGGCTGGAGCTGCGGCCTTGGCAGGGGAATTTGGAACTACGTGATAGTTAAGTCTCTTCCAACATCAATCATTCTATGATTTCATTTCAGAGCAGCAATTAAATCTTCCAAATAACACCTTTAAAAGGCAGAACTTGAAGATATTAATTCTTTCAGGTCAAAATCAAAACTGTTCATATCTTTGCATCTGGAGACTAAAACCATGACTATACAGGCCAGTGAGTTGGATGTGGGCTGGCACTGCTGAAAGCCACAATCAAACCCCTGCCTGCTGATGAAGCACCACTCCGAGGCAAGTCAAACGCTGCAAAGGGCATTCACCAATTACAGAAACAACAAGGTGGTGTCGCAGGAATGGATCTGTTCGACAGGACTGGCTTGATTTAAGTCTCGGGCAGTGCAGCTTTGTAAGCAGTGCTCTGTGAGCACTTGAGAAAGGGGGAGAAGCCTCTTGGCTGAGGCAAAGCTTGCTCTGACAGACACACATTTGGTGAGGCCCTGGAGCTGCTCTAAGTAGGAGTTCCCCGGAGTGCAGAAGTCAGACATCACTTGCACATCCCTCATAGCAGTGTCAGAAGCTAATGCATGCATCATTTGCCAGAATTTTTTCTGCCAACAGGCAAAATCTCTCTAAAATAGCTATTTCACTTCCCTGAGCCCTTAGAAGCTTTTCCTAATGGGTTAATCAGCGGAAAGAGTGCTCTGAATTGTGTATTTTTTATATATCTAATTTGAGGTCCCTGCACTGCCCAGGAGAAAACATTTCTCAGGGTTAGCCAGCACCTCTCGGTGATAAAGCTTCTCAGTCAATGAAAATTACTCTGTTTAATGCTCCAATGCAAGCCATTAGGAGCTTTCCAAAGCAGAATAACACACAATAATATAGGCATCAAACATGTGAAAGAGTAAGATTAGATGAGATTTTAGGGAGAAGTTTGAGGCTGGGCAGGCCCTGGCACAGGGTGCCCAGAGCAGCTGGGGCTGCCCCTGGATCCCTGGAAGTGCCCAAGGCCAGGTTGGATGAGGCTTGGAGCAGCCTGGGACAGTGGGAGGTATCCCTGCCCATGGCACAGGGTGGGACTGGATGGTCTCTAAGGCCCCTTCCAACATCAAACATTCTATGTTAGTATAGCTTTGTCTTTATTCTAAAGATTTCCTCTTTCTTCCATAACTACCTGCTTTAGCTTACCTTCCTACCTTACCTTCTATTTCATACAACAGCTGGACTAAAAACAACATGGACTCATCAACCCTTGACTCTAAAAGAGCATCCTCTATACACAGCTCTTAGACAACTGGAGTTTAAAGAACTTCAGAGATGTCTTCAAAACACCTCGAGAGGAGCTATTGCAGTACTTCCCTATCCTATATCTACCACTGACCACCCCTCTAAGTCACAACCACAAAAAAGGTGGAAAACTTGTTCCCTTCTTTCTGCTGTTTTCTGTATCACTTCATTAAGCTCATACTAACAACAAACCAATGTCCTTTCATTCGGTGACATTTTTAACCCACCTGTGCCAAGGCAGCTTGCAAAGCAGACTCCAGCCCTCACCCACCTTTATCAAACATTGAAAAGAACCAGGGAGAAGCTGAGGCAGAGCCAGGGGCTTGCCTGCTGTGGCTGAGTTTGAGTTCCCCCAGGCATGTACCCACTAGGCCAGCAGCAACCAACACCTACCAACCAGAGTCCAAGTTCAGAGCATGCACCAAAATGATTTCACTTGCCCAGCAGGAAAGGTTAGAAGCTAACAGGATGTAGTAGTGTTGTCCAGGAAAGGCACATGAATTAGCTTTGCCTCAAGCACAGTATCTTGGATTGAAGATAAAGCCAACTATAAACACTGGGAAAGAGTTTTGAGAGTGTTGAATTTTCTTACAAACATCACAGTATGCTAAGCTGTGACCCAAAGAAAACCTCAGCTATTAAAGCCACCCTGGCTGGTTTGCACTCTCTCTCTTCTCACATCTCCTTGCATTTGTTTGCCAGAGGAAACACAGTGGTCTGTGTTTTAAGTTCCTCTTGGAGGTTTTGGTAGTCACAGAGAAAACCTTATTAAAAACTGCATCGTGTGATAGAGGAACAACATGGCAGGAAAAATGATTTACATTAATAACAGCAGAGAGCAGAGAAGACCTGCTGAGCCTTTAATAAACTTCCTTTTTTCCAATCACTTAAAACGTTCTTTAAAGTTGCAACTGAAGTAATACAAAGCCTGCATAACAGTACACTTGACATTTATGAGCTTGGCAATAAATCAGATTTTCGTTTTTGTAATGTCTGCTTTTGATTAATTGTGAAAAGTTTACTATAAATACTTCCAGACAAAAAGCAGAATGGTTAATAAACTGTATTCTGCTTTGCTAATACCTCAAGTCATAGTGGAGTAAATGCCTTAAACCATATACATTAAATTCAAAGTACTAAAAAAGCCAAATGCTCACAAGTTTCATTACTGTGTTCATTAGACAATTGTGAGGCAGCCTGAATTTCCTCTAGCCTTGGCATCTATTAACGTAGTGCACAATTTAGTACAGGTTTTAAGATAAAAGCTCCAATGTTCAAACATAAACAACATGTGTAATGCATCTTAAAACCCCTTACTTTTGATAATAGAACATGATTAAGTCAGAATAGCAAGAGAGTGTAATCTAGATTTGAAAGTCTAGGAAGAAAACCCTCACTGCAATTATTTTTCAGCAGGACACAAGTGAAATGCAAGGAATATAATTATGCCAGAATTCTGCCACAGGGAATACCTAGCACTGGGCTGTGTGGGGTGCAATTTTATCCCTCCAGGAAACTGTCTCACCTGCCACTCATGGGTCCTTCCCTGGGAGGGTGCCAGAGCTGAAGGGTAATGGAAATATAATGAACAGCTGCAAATTAAATTAAGCCGTTGTAATGTGGCATTATTTGGCGTAAATGATTTCGTAGCAATTAAGAAAACAGCTCCACAGCCCACAGCAGGTGGTTGGAGGTGCAGCAGCACCAGGTAAGTCAGCCTGCTGACAGGAAAGGCAGCAAGAGGGAAGGCTCTGCATGCAGAAGCAGCTTGGCTCTCCAGCACAAGGAACATAAAGCTGCATTATTAAAGGGGTAAGTGATATTGCAGACAATCAAAGTAGCCACTGTATAAACACTCCTGAAGTGTTTGTCTGACTGAGTGCACAGGCCACATCCAGGCCTGTGTAGTGTTCAAATCGCATTAGCACCTCAGCAAAGAGGCGTGAAATGATGGATGTGCCGGGATTTGTTTTCCGCCCAAGAGTTCACTGTTCTCCTAATTACTGCGTGCAACTAAAATCAGCATTTTTAGAAGCTCGTTTTGCTTGCAGTTCTGCCACTTGCCGACAGTCCTGCCACACTCAGCAGCTGAAATAAATCAGATTTTGTAACAGTTTGGAGAAGCATTCAAAAACCATGCTCTCAACACTTTCTGCTCTCTGGTGGTTTTTGGGTTGCACCATAACTCATTTTTACCCCAGGAAAACATTGTTTTCATTGATATGTCTCTGCCCTAATTGCCTGTGAATTTGTACCATCTTAAAAGCAGCCACCATCCTCTGTGTGAGACAGATAAAGTACTGAACGAGAGAAAAAAAATCAGGTAACTGCTCATTACAGTTGAATAAAAAATAAATAAAGAGGGCATCTTCCAAAAGGTCTCTTGGTCTATTCCAGCCATGCATGAACACACAATGCTGATGCACTTCATAGCTCTTGAAGACGTAACTGAAATTTCCATATAAACGAGGAACTCAATTTCTTCAAAACTCCATTAAACCAAGGCCAGGTTGTAGCTCCCTGGGACAGTGGAAGGTGTCCCTGCCCAGAGCAGGGGGATGGGAACCAGGGAAGCTCTGTTCCCTCATCCCAAGGGCAGTGCAGACAAATTAACAGCACAGAGGAGCCATGGAGAGCAAATCCCTCAGGTGACAAAAACCTACACAGTCACAGGGGACAACTTGTTTGTATCCACCAAAGGCGATGCAACAACTAAGGAAGAACACATTTGTCAACAGAGTCCATTCAGTGCAAATTCACCAGGAACAGGAAAAAAATACTCTTAAAATTCATAGAAGTGCACTCAAAGCATTTATGGTGGCTCAAGACAAACCTTAGCACATACCCAAGCCTTGAGAGGTTTTTTTGTGCTCTATTTCCCAGCTGGTCAGCAGTGGTGAGCCCAGGGCTCAGTCCAGGCCACTTCTGTTTAACAAAAGGACATGGCCTCGAGCCATGCCAGGGGAGGTCGAGGTTGGACTTCAGAATGAATTTCTTCCTCGAAAGGGTTACAAATCATTGTCACAGGCTGCCAAAGGCAGTGGTGGTGCCACCATCTCTGGAAGTGTTCAAAAAACTTGCGGATGTGGCATCTGGGGACATGGGTCAGTAGTGAACAGGGTGAAGGTGCTATTTGGACTTTATGACCCTGGAGATCTTTCACAGCTTTAATGACCGTAAGCTCCCTTTGCTCTCTAGTAATTCACTCCCTTTTCAGAGCAGAAGTCAGCAGCCCCCAGGTAGATGTTTTCCCAGATTTGTGCATCAGAGAGCTTCCCAGTATCCCTCTGCAGACCCTACCATCAGCTGCCATTTGAGACAGGTCAGGGGAGCTCTGGCCTTGTCCAGATACCTACTCCTTTGTCTTGAAAAGAACCCATTTGAGAGTAATAACAAACACCAGATAAATATCAGGGCTTCATATGAGTTGAAGTTCTGAGGACATAGTGGATTATGTTTACTGCTAAAAACCAGGGCAGTGCAGCTCTCCTCTGTGCTTGAACAGTATCTATGAACTGAGTATTTTAGAACTAAATCAACAATTGAGATCTTGCTGCTATTCTAACCCACTGCTACCACTAGACACCACCTGCACATTTAGGAAATATCCAATAAAAACAAGAATGCCTAATAGAATAAGAAACTAAAACACAAGTTAAAGCAGCCAGCGGCTGGATCTTAATTAGAAAAACTCTTTAGAAAAAGACAGAGAAGTTATCAAACTAAGGACCAGAATTATGAGAAAGTTTAAAGGTTCATATTCCATGGACTTCTGAGTCCTAGGTTGAATCCTAGAATCACTGAGGCTCGAAAAGCCCTTCAGGATCACAAAGTCCAAGCTGTGCCCAATGCCCACCTCGTGTCCCCAGCCCAGAGCACTGAGTGCCACCTCCAGCTCTTCCTGGGACACCTCCAGGGATGGACACTCCAAACCTCCCTGGGCAGCCCCTGCCAAGGCCTGAGCACCCTTTCCATGCAGAAATTCCTCCTCATGTCCAAGCTCAGCCTCCCCTGGCACAGCTTGAGGCTGTTTCCCCTTGTCCTGTCCCTGTTCCCTGGCAGCAGAGCCCGACCCCCCCTGGCTGTCCCCTCCTGTCAGGGAGTTGTGCAGAGCCAGAAGGGCCCCCCTGAGCCTCCTTTTCTCCAGGCTGAGCCCCTTTGCCAGCTCCCTCAGCCTCTCCTGGGGCTCCAGCCCCTTCCCTGAACAACAAATGTATTTTCTCTATCAAGTGTTGGTGTGCTGAACCTGACTCTCATTCCTCCTGCTGTTTCTCAAACCCCATCTTTGAAACCCTCAAGAGCAAGGCTGCAAAAATTTTCCCTAAAGCTCTTGACAATCTTGCACCATGGGGTGGTTTGGGGACACTTAATGCATCAGAAATGCAGCTACAGACCCCAGAGGGCAGGAGGCAGAAACTTGTCTAAGAAAAGCTTCTGACTGTGGAAACATAAATCTGGGCAAAATATAAAAGGCCTTGTTAGCTTGGGATGAGAGTGTGAAAGCTGTCTGTCAAGGACCCAGGCATATTTCGGATTCAGCCTGAGGAGCCTCCCTTTCTAAATGCTATGCCTTGGCTTTCCATGTCAGACAAACAAAGCCTGGAGTGCTCCTTCTTTACAGCTCATCCCGATTTCAGCACCAAGGGCCACTCTGCTACTTGTCTTACAAGAGCACCGACCCCTGGGAAAACAGCTGAAATTAGCCGTGGCTTTTGAAAAAGGTAGGGGCTCTGCACCTGGAGACACAGGCTCACAGGAGGATTGAAGCCAGGAAGGACCTGGGGAGGACCAGTCCAAGCTCCTGGTGGAGGCAAGGCCACCTCCAAGGCAAGAGGCTGCTCAGGGCTTTATCCACTCAGCTCCTGAGAACCTTCAGAGATGCAGACCCCCTCCAGTTCGTCATCATTCACAACATTCACTTCCTCACCTCCCCAAGGTCACTGATCAAAACGGTACTCGTGGTGAGTCACAGCACAGCTCTCCCTGAGCACTCTGCCTGCCACTGGCACCATTAAACAGTTCAGAACAGGAGAGAAAGGCCTGAAGGAGCAGAACTCAGTCATTGCCCCAGCCCTGTGGCTCTGCCTGCACATCAAGCCAGCTCACCCACAGCGTTTCTGCTCCAAGATCCAATCAAGCCCTACCCACCCTGGCCAGTACTCGGCACAAATCTGTAATAATGAGCTGTCAAGTCTTTCACTGCTCCTCCACAGGAGGACCACAATCCTATTTACCTGCAGCAGCTCATGACAGATCATGCCTAACCCTTTAGTTCCTTCATGAAAAGGGGATTAACCTTTCCAAGTGAATTAAAAGGCAACATGTGTACATTATATATATACACACACATAGATTTTGGTTCTATATGCAAGCTTGTTTTAAGTACATAATTATTTCTTGCTCTCTGCAATACAGATTGATGTAGCAGTTCAGTAACAAGACTCCCATCAATACATCTAGAAAGAATTAAAATAAATGAGTGCTATGCTCACTAAAATGTCCATATTTCCCCCCGATGGACTCAGACATTCTTCCCCAAGCAGGGCTGGCCTTCCATGACAAAACTAACCTTAAGCATGGACAATTATTCCTGCCTCTGGTTCCTTGGTTCTCTGCAGATTCTCTTTTCCAGAGGGGCTCCAGGAACAGGAGCATCCAACCAGCAGAGTTTTTCTTTTGTCACTGGTGCCTGTGGGAACTGAAACACACATGGGATCGTGGCTTATTTTATGACAACACCGTGGAGAAATTTTCTGACCAAAAACAAAGAGCAACTATGCATAAGCAGCAATAATTGCTTTTAATAATGATGATGCAAATACTTCTTTTATTCAGTTGAATTTCAGCTCCAAAACAAGTTTTAGGCAATAACACCAAAATTACACATGAAAAGAAATAAATTACTATGACTAGACCCTGAAAGAGAAAGCACTGACTGGCTAAGTCTGTGTATCCTCAGACAGCCCCTGTAGCTGCTGGCTGTGTAAGTAGCACAAGGAATTGCATTTTCCTCATGGAGTCAGAACCCTGCTGGGTGAGGAAATTAGGATATGGAGGAAAGGTTCAAATTTTGCTGCATTTGAAAACCACCTGTTCCAGACCCAAGGAATCAAAGAGTCTGGCTATAGGAGAAAAGCTTCATTAATGATGGAATTTTAAGGGCTTCCATCACGTCCATCAGGGCATGACTGAAAAATTAGATATTTCTCAGCTCTGATTTACCTTCTTCTAGTTTTTTTTACTCTGTCTTTTCACTGATTCATGTTCATAAAAAGATGAACCAGGAGACTGCAGAGCACAGGAGACAACCAGCCTAGTACCCCACACAGACATTACAGAAATTCTCTTGTACTGGTGCCATCAGCCACTGATGATGAGTCTAGCGAGGATTGTTGCAGTTGCAACCATATATCATACTTGAGATAGACACATCACTGCTCAGAGTGCTAATCCCTCCACATGCAGCATCATGTGGTCTCTTGACTCCTTCTTCCTTAGAGAAGTAAAACTTCCCCTGAGCAGCATACAGGACTAAACTCGCCCTGGGCACCACCATGTAGCCTTCTGATTCCTAACACAGTTTAGAAGAGTAAACTTTCTTTTTAGTTAGAAGAGATCCCCAAACATTCCCTGGAGTTGTAAGCAAAGGTTTCTGCTGCAACTCCCCCAGACGAGGAGTATAAAACACACATTAAGTTCAGACCTTACCCTCAGGCCACAACACACACTCTTCTTGGTCCTTCTCCCTCCTGCCCACCCAGCTAACTCCTCTCTGTCCCTCACCCAGCCCCTGACCCTGGGTGTCCCCTGCACACAGCTCACCTTCTCTGGCCCTCTAGACCCTTCCTCCTCTCAGCACAGGCAGCAGACTCCAACTGACTCTGGGGCAGCAACCCCCTCTTTTATACCTCACCCTTATTGGGCACAGCTGGGCCTTGTTAAGGGTAAAACTGCCTCTGCTCGTTTGTAATTAGTACAGCTGCCCACAAGGATCTCATGGATTCCCAGCTTGGTTAAATCTGAGCACTTTCTGCTTGTTGTTTCTACTACCAAACTTTAGGACTGGAAGGCCTCTGTGCTTCCTTGGGACAGACAGCTCTCCATGAAATGCTGCAGATTCAGTGGTCTGACCTGTCCCGTTCCCTTACTCCTGCATCATGTCCCACTCCAGACCAGCACATCACCCTCAGCAACTCCAAAAATCACCTAGGCTTTTTGGGTTTTGCTTTTTGTGGGTCTACAGAGCAGAGTCATGTTATATGCTCAGAGAAGGGTCTCCAGAGAGAACTGTCTGTAAATCCTGCATATTTTGTGTGCTTTTGGTAAAGTAACAGCAACCTCCTCATTCTGCTCTCTTTGACACATTCATCGTACTTCTGATCTCACAGATGTGACAGCCACCTTTCTGGAAGTCAGGATGGCACTAGAGGAACACCTTAAGCAGGAGTGGTTTCTAGAGACTTCTCAGGCTTTTACATGGTAATTCATCAACATTCATGTTGCCCTTCAGTGCCATCCATCAGAGGCACCAGAGCTCTGTGGTTACACCTTGACCAGGCCTCTGTGATATGCCTGAATTCACCAGCAAATGGCAGTGCTATGAAAGGGCTAAAAAACTGCACATTTCTTGACTATGCTGGTGCCTCTCACCCAACTACTCTGCTCGTATATCCTCAGGGTTGTCATTCCTGATGCTTACCCAGCTCCAGACTCCATGTTTCTGTGATGATTATGATTCCCAAAGCAAGAGAACAAGCAAACACCCTCCTTCCCTTCACTGTAAGCAAAGTGACTTTTTCTGCTGCCTTTGCATCTGCTTCATAGAGAGCCACATACCACAGAGCAGAGATCTGGATAGAGATCTGGCTTGTTCCCAAAAGCCCTGTCACAACCCAACTTCTTTTCCCCTGAAAGTGTTATTTATTAAGAAAGCTCACACTTGAGGATGCAGAAGCATTTTTACAGTGCTGTTTTCTCAAGCTCCAGCAAATCCGTACGTCCAAGCTTCCAGAATGTTTGCAACTCTCCATCTGCTGCAGCTCCTGCTGGCGTCACCAAACCCTGACAGCCAGGAGCTGCCAAGTGCTGTGACTTGCTATTTTTTGGTTTTGTAGAAAACAAACCATGAGAACACAACGTTTTTTTAAAATGATGTCACAACATTTAAAAAAAAAAAATTCACTTGTGGAGAGGTCTTTTCCATTTCCTTCATAAAAGTATCTTGCTGCTTACAGAAAATGACAAAGAGAATAAATCTTATGCATTTGATAGCTGCCCAAAGCACTGGGAGGCATTGCCTTAGGTACAACAGAACTGTTAGTTCTGACAGCCCTCACCAGAGGCAGCTGTGACCCCTGTGGGGATGGGGTGTGGACCTGCCACTGCTCTGTTCCAGGGGCAGAGCCACACAGGACTGCTGGAACACCCAGCTGACGGGCAGGCAGCGCTAGGGCTGAGAGGCAAAGCCCTCAGATCAGGGTAAACCACACTTACACTGCATTATCTGCTTGGAAGGTGAAATTCATTCCCTCTCCTGCTGCCCTTGGGTCTGGTTCTGTGGCCTGTGCTGATGTTCCTTGGAGGTGTCTGTGTGAAATCCTTCACTCGCTGGGCCACTGGGCTGCTCCCCTGAAGAGGCTATCCCCAAAGCCTGGCCCAGCTGCAGCCCAGCCTCTGATCCTGCTCAACCCATGCTCTTTGTGACTGTGGCTCCCCTTATTATCTCTTCTTTTTTCCCCCTCTCCTCAGTTACCAACCTTTTCCTTCTCTCTGCTCTCACCAGAGTTCACACCAATGAAAAGCATTTCCCTTCAGGGGGAGGGAAACCTTTCTGCAGCAACTCTGTACTGGGTAAAACACACCACCAGTTGCCTCTTTCTGTAGAACCTAAACACCCTAAAGAAGTCCCCTTTTTTGACTCCCTGTGGCTTAGCTCAGATCCTGCTCTTTGCTGTAAGTGAAGTAGCAGAAATGACTGCTGGTGCATCATTTCAGAATGTAATTATATAATTATATACCCATTAAAAGAATATAACCCACCCTTAACCACCTACACGAGAAAAACGACATGAAATAAACTCTGAATGTGGTAAAAAGCGAAAGTATTTTCAGCTATTCCATGTGCTAAAATAAAGTTCAACTGGTGTTTTAAAGAAATGTGCTTTATTCTAACCAGCAAGATTGTTTTCAATGAAGACAAAACAGGGAGTAATCTGAGCAGCAATTCAAATTGAAGTCAGAGAGATGAGCTGTCACACACTGGAGATGAACACACAAGGCTTTCTCTCATAGGATGTCAATCATACTTTTCCTCTGATGGATTAAAAAAACCAGTCATCATGTTGGAAAAGCAAGAATAGTTTTCCTGGTATCCTTATGCAATACTGAGGTGTTGAAACACCTCGCCTTCTAAGAAGCTTGGTCCCAGGTTCATGAGCATTATTGCCCCTGGACTACGGCTTTGCAGGGAAGACTGAACAGGAGTTGTGTCTTTAGCTGCTTAAAGGCAAATACGTCATCCAAAGAAATGGCACAAAACAGTCTGGGCAATTTAGGTGATACAAAAGCTCTGGCTGTGTGGGATCTGGGTTTTGTCACGTGCTGTAAGATGTCTCCCTGACAAAAGCCCAGCAAGAACTCAGGTTGTGACACAAAAACCTGATTGCATCAAAGAGTGCAGCCTGTTTTGCGTAAATAAATGGAGAAATGTTAATGCATGCCTGATTTAACTGAAGCATCACAAATAAAGAAAACAATTTTTACTTTGACAAAAGGAGGAAGAGAAATGTTTTCCCAGACCTTTGAATTCTGCATTACCACAGACATGTTCTGGGTAAGGCAATTTTCCTTCTCTCTCCCACTGAGCCATATTTGTCCCTGTTGCTGCTGTGCCGATACCAAAGAAGCATCATCAAGGAAGAATCTAATAACAACCGGTTTGTCATTACACTTCCCTCAGCACTAACTGGAGCATGCTGAGCTGTGAATGAGTGTGGGGAAACACTAAAAGACAGCCATTAGGAAAATGGTAAATATCATTTACCCTTCCCATTCTAGAAGTGGCACTTTCGAAATCCAGATTCTATGCTGGCTGGACACCAAGTAACTGAGGACCTCTCTCAATTATTTACCCTAACACAGACTCATAGAATCATAGAATTGTTTGGGCTGGAAGGGGCCTAAAAGATTATCTAGTTCTAAACTTCAAAAGGATCCAAAGAAGTAAACTTTAAGTGGTGGCTCCTCCAATTTGAATGTAGAAGTCAGTGTCTCATGTGCCACCTTGAATGTAAAGGGTAGATAAACCTGACAGCTGAAGGTTGTGGTTGGTCTTCAATGTTTAAGTCATGTTAGGGATGAAAAATTATAATTGATTTTTGGCACTGTTCCAAAATTCATAACCTCCCCAAGAGAACAAATATTTAATTTCTAAATAGTCAAGGATTTAGAAAGTGCCAGGAAAAGAAACATAAGAGAGGAGCTACCTAATTGGTTGTAATTAAATGTTAATATTAACAAAAGCTAAAAAGAAGAATGAATGGAAGGGAAAAATGGTTTGAAAATATTGGAATATTTCAGCTCTCTCCTTTGCCACTCCTGGTGAAATGAGTACCATCTGTTTATTCTGATATTTAATGAGCAGGATAGAGCTGGGGGGAGCCTAGCTCAGGCATTTGCACAACACACTTAATCCTGCTCTGGTTCCTGCCTCTGATAGATGAGCCCAGGCACCTGCAAAGGTGGGAATCCACCAGCTCTTGTGGCTGCCTGGCTGCTGGAGGAGCAGTGCTGAGCCTTTGCAGAGGGTGCTGCCACAGAAAACAAGCCAAGAGCAAAGCAAATGAGTGAGGACACCAGTCTGAGGAGAGTTATGGAAACTAATGACGGGGCTGGAATGTGGGAAAGAAGCAGGACAGAGCAGTAAGGGAGCCAGGAGGGAAATTAAAGACGTTCCCAGCTAATGTGAGTTATGAGGGGGCTCCACGTGGCATAACTAGACAATTTATCTTCCTGTAAGGAAATAAAGCAAACCTGGGAGAGTAATCCAGCTAATTATGCAATGACTTTATAGACACTGCCTGAACAGAAATTGCTTTCTCTATGGGTTGTTTCCTTGGAAATTTTCTGCCTGTTTGCCCATGTAAGAGTATTCCAAAAATCTTCCTTTAGACTGCGCCATGCCAAAGCGAGAGAAAATAATTTGGTATCAACATGATCTCAGTGAAACAAAAAAGGAGATTTCCTGCCATGGTCCTAAAATCCCTCATGCCCCCACCATCCCTCAGTTAATGGCTAGGGCTGCGAGGGACTGCATTAGAAAAACTCAACTGTCCTGGTAATCCACTGCTGTCCAGGAGCCTCAGTTTTATTTCTCTTCAAGTATAACATCTCTTGCTCTGCTTTATTATTTGGGTACCAGTCTGCCAGATCCTGGACCAACATTTGATTCCAAAGAGTTCACTAAAGGAAGGCTGGAGCAGATTTGCCACTGTCTTGACACTGGTTTGAGGAGTGTTTAGCTGAGTGATCTTGGCTGTGATCTGGGTGTTCAATCTGGTAAAAATCTCTGCAGTTACTTGCCAGTTACCAAGTTGTGAAACATGGATTTGAGTAGAAATAAAATGACATACCTCACAGGTACAAAGCATGGGAGTAGAGCCACGAGAAAGGACAACCTTCACGTTGGAAAGGTGGATGGGTGAGACAAAATCCTGCTGTTTTTTTCCTGAGCAACCCCGAGCATGAGAATGGCTGGAGGCTAGCTAGGAGTGGGACTAGCTGGGTGTGTAAGATGCTGTAACATCTAACAAAACCCCTTTACCTGGTGCTTAAAGCAGTAAAAGACACTTTTTGATCCTTCTAGAAAGGATGCAGATGGTCAGTAGGGTCTCACAGGTGTTCCTCAGGACACCTTTCAAATCAATGAGTAACTGCAGATAGGAAAGGCAGTCCCAGACTTCAATGGGGGAAAAAGCTGTATTACAGCCTCACACAGCAGCCTGAGAGGTGAAAATTGCAGGTGATCTTGTGCTCCCACCAGTCTGCAGTAAGCACTTTCTCTCCTTCCACTTTTTTATCCGTGATCTGTACTAGGAGATGTGACAATGAGTCAGAAATGTCACATAATTACACCTCAAAGAGCCCAGGGTAATTGGCAATCACCAAAAGCTGCCTTTCCTATAATTTGCTAAAAGGAATGAAGCTCCTTGTGTGTTTTGGGGCACCACTAGAGCAGAGATGTCTAATTACCAGCAAGTTCAGCTCAACAGCTGTCAACACATCAGCTCTAATAGCTATTTCATAAGGACAAAGACATAATATGGGCTGAAGGAGCTCTTCTAAACTTGTCCAATTTCACTCTGCCACTTTCCCCTACATTCAATAAGAGTTACTAAAGAAATTTGTGAAAGACTTAATTCCAGCTGCAGCTTCAGCAGCACTGAACACAGGCTGAATGATGCCCAAGCATTGCTGGTGTCAAGCTGGAAAGGCAGAAGAGCCTCTTGCATGGCTAAATGGTTTTTAATTTGAAATATCTTAGCAAAAATGTGTAAAGGGAAAAGGAGAAGAAGAAAAACTGGGATATTTTTGTTATCACTGTAGTTCATAGAATCACTGAGTCACAGACAGGTTTGGGTAGGAAAGGACATGAAGGATCATCTAATTCCGCCCTGTGGCATGGGCAGGGACACCTTCCACTACCCCAAGTTGCTCCAAACCCCATCCAGTCTGGCCTTGGACACTTCCAGGGATGGGGCAGCCATAACCTCTTCTGAAATTCCAATAAGGAGAAGTAATTCTATTGACAGTAAAAGTTCAGGAATTTGCTACAATGAAGTAACAGGACCATCACCAACAAAGTGAAGACACTGAGGAAAAAAACAAGTGGTATCTTGGTGACACCTGCCCTCTAACAGGCAATTTTTTGCTTTGGCAAAAAAATTGGGGTTTGCAGCATTTTCCTTTCTGCCATCCAGCTCTAAAAAAACTGAGGAGGACTATTGCTCCAAACTCTGACCTCACGGCAAGAGAGGGACATGCAGCAGCCTGTGAAACCCTACATATTTTCACACTTCTCCTGCTTGAACTCACTGGAGTCATCAATATTTAAAGAACATATGAAAGAGCACCACAAACCACTAAATTTCTGCACAGAAACCTGCCAGCACCTTTTCTCTAGTGATCTAGTAGTTTCCTTTTTCCCTACTCTGCTGAAGAAGATACAAAGAGTCAGAAGGAAACTGTGTATGCAGAGGAAGCTGCTAGATGGCACTTGTGACAGAAATGAAACCTGTGCCTGTGCTATCCCAGCTCCTTGGGTACTCCAAGTAGAAAACCCCAAAGCTTGAGCTGTGGAGCAAAGTGTGCATCTCATTATATTTGTCCCCGTGCCCTGGCACACAAGCAGAGCTTTTTTTTAGCCACCACAATATTACAGCTCAAGTAAAGTGAGCACAGGGCTTAGTGACCTTCCTTAAGAGGAATTTTGAGATGCTCTCCCTTTCCTCTGACCCTGCTCTGAGGAGAAAGGGATCATTAAATGATGCTTACCCATTTAGAGCTATCTGCTCTGAGTGCTCTGCCACAGGCAGAAATCCCATCCCAACCTTACTGAGATACACAAAGACGTTTTCCTATTAATTCTCTCTTGTTATAAGATCACTCATCTAGGCAAGTACAGAACATGTCCTTCATTGACATTTATCTGCCTTATTTTCAAGCTAGGACAATGCAACCAGGAGAATTCAGAATCACTGCATTTGTGCTGCAATGAGACAGAAGATTGCAGCTCCCTCTTTTTCTATGGTTTGTGGTGGTGGTTTTGGGCTTTTCCGTTTATTTCAGTGGATTTATATTTCAAGTTTATCCTTTTTCTAATAGGGACATAATACAGTATATTTTAAAAGTACCCAGTGGCTATTCATACATTATGGAAAAGCTGGATGTTAGAGATGAAAGGCAATGAGAGTTACACAGAGAAGATTATCTTAATTTCTCATTTCTCTCCCTCTCCACTCACTCCCCAACACACACACACTCCTCTGCTGGCCATCCTTGTGTTTTCACACAGAGCACTTAAAATAATCTCATTAAAGTTTATGCTTTTTAAATCTGTTTATTGCACCACTCCAGCTTTATTTCCTAATCCTCTTTTGTTACATTTTTTTTTTGATTTTTTTTTTAACTGGGTAAGCTATCTGCTTTTCCCCTGCCTGCTTTAAATGAGTTCTTCAATCATAAGAGCAGCAACAAGGGCTCCTGCATTCTGCACTCCCCTTCTGAGGAGCCTTCCCGAAGTGCTTCCTCCTGATCTCTCTTTTCAGGCCTTGCTTACAGGATACTAACAATTTAAGAAGTAGTTAATAGAAGAGACAGTGTTAAAGCCCAGCTTCTGTGCAGCATTCAGGCACCAGAGAGGTGTCTCACAGATAACCAAAATCACATCACCCTTGCAGTACTGCCAGTCAAAAGACAGGAGACAGCAGTGAATATTGTTCAAGTCATTGCAGAGACAAACCAAACCAAATGGCACCATCACTTCTCTCTTCACATCATGAGTGAGCCAGGCTTAAAGGAATGTGACCCTACTGTTCTGGCTGCCCTTCTCAAGTCAATAAATGGAACTGTGAGCAAATGGGGAGAGTTCCTCTCTGCAGCAAAGTCCTACCACACCGATAGCCAGAAATAATCAAGTGATCTTATTCAGCCTTCTTTTCAGTTCCAAAGAGATTAGCAATACCAGAGAGGGGGACACAGCTGTAATTAGTCTGGTCGCTCAAAAGGAAAAATGCATGGTGATTCCTGCAGGTAAAGCAAGGGGAACATATTGATTGCATCTCAGAAGCAAAGAGTAACTTTCTTCTGTATCTCAGACTAGCTAAAGTCCATTTTACTAATAAAATCCTGTAGCAGAACAGCTCCATGCTTGTGACTTCACACAGTGAGAGTATTAATAAATGTATGTACTGATTTCTCAGTTTGGTGGACATCAATATTTGTGTCAAAGAGTTACTGAGGCAAACTTTAGGCTGCTGCTTACTGTGAAGGACAATCAATCTTAAAATTTACCTTAACATAGTAAACCCACCTGGTTTCTAAATTATTTAAACATGCCTGAAGCACTGGAGAGTAGTGTAGTTCCAAGTGAGGGATGTCAGAGAACCATCAGGTGCAGTACAGGTCTGTAACAGCACAAACTGCACTCAGTGTAAGAGAAAGTACTTACAAACCTGCACCACGCCTGACATTTCACTCACCTCTCTTTTACCTGTGCACTTCCTCACTGAAGCCCAAATTTACAAGGGAGATATTTCAGAATCTGCTTCCCTAGAAGAGTCATGGCAACTTCTTCTTTGGGGCTTAGTGTTTGAAACAGATAGAGGAGCGCTGCTTTCTGATGCAAATCCAAATTCCTCTGCGTGGAATGTGATTAGCCGGGGCCAGTCTCAGCGGGCAGGAACTCTTCAGCCTGAAACGTTCCAAAGCAGGTACAAATGGCTCTTGACAGGAAAGATCAGGCTTAATTTGTTACAGTGGGAAGTAAATAGAATTAGTGACGGGATTCCAAATGTAAGACACATAGCCGGGGCGAGGATGCAGAGAGGCCCTGGAAGGGATGAAGCCGTGCCCGAACTTGGGGTGAAGCAGTGGCAGCACGCCTGCAATGCGGGCAGGGAGCACAGAGTGCATTCGCTTTCCACTCAGCAGCTTCACCGAGCAGCTCCATCTCCGGAGTGGTTCTGGCACAGAGCAAGGCTACAGCTGCAGGATACATATCAACCTTCTCCCGAGGTTCAGGGGCACTGCAAGTGCAGCGTTTTGCTCAGCAGCCTGTTAGCTGCTTCCAGCAGGAGCAGCATTCCCAGAGGAGGCGGAGGAGGCAGCAGAGCTCCACAGCTGGCCCGGCTCTCCCCACGGCTGGCCAGCACTCTCCATCCCTGCATCGCTCCAAGGGCTGCATTTGTCCCTGAGCCATTAGATGCAAAAAACTAACACACGTCATGGACAAATAGAAGAGTTATATAAGAAGGCCTCATAAAATCAGGCCTTGTCAGCTGGCCCGCTACTTCTTCTAAGTGCATCTAGTTAACTTCCCATTTGAAAAATGATAAGAATGAAAGCAATTAACACAACAACCTATTCTGAGGGTAAAAAGCAAATGCACCTGCAACTACAAGGGATTTATCCCATGAGAATCAGCGAACAAAGTATGTAAACCAACCAAGAACAGACAGATTTGATAGACAAGTAAAATACCTTCTATTAACCAGTAAAGTAATTGGCAAGAAAGCTATTAACCAATTGGAGTTCAACATGAGGTCTGTGACAACTGTACAAAAATGAATTATGTGAATAAAGATTGGATTTTCCTGCATGAAGAAAATGAAGTCTCAAGTCTTTCACTGCAACGGCACGGTTATAAAGGCTTGAAATGCCATCCCATGATGTGTGTGTGGGACTGGCAGGACAGCCCCAGTTACAGCTCTGCATGGGAATGGGGTTTTGTGGAACAAAACTGCTCCTTGGCTATGCCATGGCATCAGCCTGGGATGAGCTGAGAATAAAGAAAACATTTTAAACCCAAACCAAATTAACTCCATTCTTTACATACATCCACACTTATAAAAAGTGTGGCTCTGCTGGGGCTCACGGGAGATAGAAAGGCTCTCTCATGTGGTTCCACCAAAACCACGTGATGGAAACAGAAGAGCACAAAGGGGAGCAAATGCACACAGCCCACAGACAAAGAGTAATAAAAGAGGATTATCAAGGCAGTAAATCCAAACCCTGAAAAAGTTAGGAAATCCCAGGATTCAGCTTGTTTGTGTGATGAGACTTTGCCATTGCCATCTGCCAGTCTGCTGTCCAGAAGAGTCTTCATGACTGGAATATTTATTTTGTCCTACAGGATCCTTCCCATACCTAGAGGGGCTTATGAAAAGAAGGGAGAGGGGCCATTTACATGGACAGATAGTGACTACTGACAAGGGGGAACAGTTTTAAAAGGAGAGAGGGGGCAGTTTATATTACATGTCAGGAAGAAATTCTTTACTCAGAGCGTGGTGAGGCCCTGGCACAGGGTGCTCAGAGCAGCTGTGGCTGACCCTGGATCCCTGGAAGTGCCCAAGGCCAGGCTGGATGGGGCTTGGAGCAGCCTGGGATAGTGGAAAATGTCCCTGCCGGTGGCAGGGTGCGGAACTGGGTGACTTTAAGGTGCCTTCCAACCCAAACCAATGATTCTGTGATTCTTCTCCCTCTCCAAGCAGTCAATGCTCCCTGAATAAGCAGCCATTTCATATTTTCTCCTTCTCCTAGAGCCCCAGCGTGCTGCTCTGACTTATTTACTGCGTGCTGTTTTGAAGAGAGAATTATTCGTTTTTTCAAAGGATTTTCTCCATCACTCACCATGCAAGGGCTTCTCAAAGATTAATGACATCTGTTAGCACAGTGTGCCTGTGAGGTGACAGGATGACACCTGTTTTTGGCTGGGTGGTACTCAGCCCTTTGACAACCTCACCAGCTCCAGCCAGGACACCATCAGGCGTCTCTGTAAAGGGCTGAGAGTGTGCCAGCTAAACAAGACCAGAGCCCTCAGCTGGGAGAATGAAGGAACAAGTGTCTGTAATTAGGGCATGAGGCTGTGATAAAACAGCTGTTTTGCTTGAGACTTGCTGAGGTTTTGTGAAATGTTAATGTTCAGCCAAAAGAAAGCAGTGTGTGAACCCTGCCGTGAGCTGAGAAGCATCCAGCTTGCTTTGCAAGCAGGTAGACAAGTTGTGACAGAGCACTGTCACCTCATTCTTAACATGTGGGAACTGAAACACACCGAAATAAGGAGAGAAAGCAGCCACTGGGGTAGTGTGCCTGACTGGGAGACTGGGTTTTGATTTTGAAGAACCCCTGCTGCTCCATGAACCTTATAATATTCAAATTGCGATGTCTAAATAGCATGTTTTCAAACGTGAGGGTTTGGGGACATTGTCAGTCAGGCCTGAGGTGATCATGGACAAGTGACCCTCTCTCAGATTTCTCATCTCATGTCTCTGGCAAAGGCTGGAAGCCCACTCCAGGGAAGCATCCAATGGTCCTGAAAACGAGACAGTCCCCCAGCAGGTCCCACACCAAGAAATCCATGCTGGAAATCAGCCACAAAGGAGGCAGGGCTCTGCAGGTACCAGAATCTGGAATGTGACAGTGGCTATTGTCACCCAGACAGTTTGGCCTACATTCTGTGCTACAACAGATTAACTGCTACCTTAGCCAGCTGTTAGCAAAACTAACCCTCAATTTCCTTTCATTTCAATTAAGTCAAAACACTGGATGGAGACTTTTCCTTCCCATCTCTTGTCAATGAAAACCTTTCTTAATTTTTTTTTTTTAATCTGATCTCACTGCCATCATTTTCTACAGGACAGGGATAAATACCTTAGTTTGCTTCAGCTCTTATTTAAAACATAATTTTAGCACTGTTGCAGCAATTACACAGACAATCAAATCAACTAAGTTGTCCAGGTCAGTAGTACCACAGCCACATTCAGCATCCCACATGGGTGAAGATCCCGTCCCGTTGTTGAGACACAAATTGCAAAATCCCCTCACTGTTTTCCAGGAACCTCCTGAAATCACAGACTTGTTACAAAGGCCCCTGTTTCAAACAAATAAAGGGATTTCTCAGCCTGGAGAAAAGAAGTTTCAGGGTGACCTAATCGTGGCTTTCCAATACTTGAAGGAGCTGGCAAGAAAGATGGAGAGAGACTCTTTACAAGGGATGGAGGGACAGGACACAGGGAATGGCTTCCCACTGCCAGAGGGCAGGGATGGATGGGATATTGGGCAGGAATTGTCCCCTGGCAGGGTGGGCAGGCCCTGGCACAGGGTGCCCAGAGCAGCTGTGGCTGCCCCTGGATCCCTGGCAGTGCCCAAGGCCAGGCTGGACTTTGGGGCTTGGAGCAGCCTGGGACGGTGGAAGGTGTCCCTGCCCATGGCAGGGGTGGCACTGGGTGGGCTTTAAGGTCCCTTGCAACCCAAACCCTTCTGGGATTCCATAAATATTTCAGACACTGCTGCAGAACCAAAGCTTCCCATCCTGGGACAGCGCATTTTGACAGTCAATAATCCACTGCTTTTGGGATCTCACACATTCTCAGAGCACAGAGAGTTCTCACAGCAGAGAGACAGAATAACTGAGTAATACAGCCAGTCCCAGCACTCATTCACCCTGCTCTCCACTGGAATTTGAGAAACAGTTATTCAGTCTAAGGAGAGCATAACTAATTAAAAAGTCTCATATGTTGTATAGAAAGGAGTAGATCTTTTGATAAGAGTGCACTCATGTCAATGCTGCAATACCTGCCTTTCTCTAGTTGGACAAAAGCTGATATAACCAATTTTCTCACACAGAGAAAACCAAACACAATTCATGGGTGAGTGACCACTACTTAATTGGCATTATTTTTTGATGTTCAGGGTGATCTCTCAACATGAATTTCATTGCAGGGAATGGAAAGGGAATAAAGGAAATAATTTAGAGTATTACAGGAGTTTCTTCCCTTTTTAATTCACATTTTCATTTTGAGGTTAGTTGAATTTACTTGTATCTTTTCTAAATTCAGGGACCAGAGCACTTATATAATCACTATGGCTTATAGTAGTACTTATATTATCTCTAGTCCTCGTAGTCTGGCAGGTTGCTAACAAACAGATGTGTAGGTACAGTACAGCATGTATACAGATTTATATACTTATATATATGTTTAGTGACAAAGCTTGCACGGGACAAGAGATGAAGAATATTTTCTCAGGAAAAAAACTGAAACTCTGGGAGGAAAATAAAATACAACAAAAATTAAATTTTGTAATTGTAAAGAGTTTGCAAAAGTAGCTGAAGAAATATTTGCCTAACAACCCTCAAGTGACTGTAAAATGTATAGGAACAATAAAAAGCCACCAAGGCAGGTATAACGAGATATCAGTGTTAAACTGTCTTGTTAAAAAAAATCCTGTCCTGAAAGCCTTCAGCTTCTTTGACAAAAACACAGAATGATCAAAGCCCACCCGGCTGGAATAGTAATCTGAGAGGACCTGAAGGAGACGGAGCCAGACATCCCGGATGAGCAAGTGCATTGAGAAATTACCCTCAGGAAATAGATAAGTGAGGGCAAAAGGCACTGGGGCAGTGGGATTCAGAGAAACTCACCTGAACACCTCCCTAAAAGCACGACAGGCAGGGAGGGTTCTGGTAAAGAAGCTTTTTAATGACCATTTGTACATTGTTTTTCTTCTCTCTGTGTGAAGGTCATTTTACTGAGCAGCATCATTTGCAAACAGCTCTTGTAGGTGCAGTTTGCTTTTGTTTTCTTTCCCATCTCCTCATCCTGTGTAGAGCAGTGTAACAGTTGGGTGACTCACTAAGTGAAAATGGATGGGAAGAGTGATCTTTTCTCCTCCAAAATGCAAAGCTGAAGGAGCCATTAAGTGTACTGAAGTGAGGAGTGATGTTGCAGACTAACCCTCAGCTGGGAGTTCCTGAAAAGTGCTTACATTTACTTGACCACTAAACAATCAGGTTGGAAAAGAAGCAAATAGCACCCTCTACACACCCAAATCCCCAAAGGTTGGATGTACCACTGGAAAAAAAATAATATTCTCATGGAAACCCTTTCTGCTGTTTTTTTTTTGTTTTTTTTAGGAAATTGGAAGGGAGTATTACAATGAAAGTAGGCCTTTTGTTTTATATTTCAAACAAGAAGAAAGGGGAATCCATGTGCAATATGCAGGGAACATATTTCCAGAATGTTTCACTCAAAAGCAAGTTATTAATCAAAAATCTTTTTCTTCCCCTAGGAGGCCAAGAGAAATAAAAGGTCGATTATTTTAGGGCTCACAGACATTTGGAGAGGGATGGATACGGGGTGCACACAGTGTTAGAAGTACCTGAGGCAGGTGCTGTGTGCAGAGACTCTGTCTCCAGTCCAAGGCCCAGCAGGTGAGACACAGGTGATTTTCCTGGGCATAGGGCTGGACTTTGGGTATCTTTCCAAGAGGAGCCACAGCAGGAAGGGAATGCCTTTTCCTGCCTAAAATGGTGGAGTGAACTGAACCTGGGAGTTTGGGGTGGGTGATGTAGGAATGAGATGGTTCTGACCAGAATTATTGCTTGGGAGTTAAACAAAAAAGCAAGATTCGGAGCAGAATGTTTTCAAAATAAAAATGGATGAAGAGCAATTCCCAGTTTTCTCTGGTGGACTCCACATCCCTGGAAGTGCCCAAGGCCAGGCTGGACGGGGCTTGGAGCAGCCTGGGATAGTGGAAGGTGTCTTGCCCATGGCAGGGCTGGAATGGGATGAGCTCCCCGATCCCTTCCAACCCAGCTCATTCTGTGATCAATATTAATTTTTTTCCCCCTTCTGGAAGAGAGTGTCTGTAGCTGTGGATTCCTGAACAATCTCCCAGGAAGAATTCAGCTGAAGAGCTAAAATACCCTTTCCAGACACATTAATTCCCTTTTATGAGAGGGCCTGCAGGACATAGAGCATTCTAGAAGAAACTTCTATTTACCAGTTCTAATGGCTCTACACGCAGTGATTTCTTTCATGAGACATCTCAACCACTTCTAATGTATTCCTACATTTTCAAATAGGAAGCAAATGTAGGGGAAAATGCTGCAAAACAGATGAGGAGATAACTCTCCCTGTGATGGAGTCATTTTGTATTCCATTAGATCGTGCTGCTCAGCTGAGCTTATAAGGTGGAAGATAAACAGATGAGGAAAGGCTCCTTATTAATTAAAGGCATGCACTGCCAATTCTAAGGGTGATCAAATATTGGTACAGCCTCACCACTGCTGCTCACTTTTAACAGGTGTGGGGATATTTGCTAAAGATGACAGGATTGCCCAGCAAAGCAGGGTCTCACTGTGCAAAGCCTCACCTCCTTTCTAATCAGGTCTGCAGACTGACAAGACAAAGGCTTATGAGAAAAGCAGTCCAACAAGTGCAAAGGGGCCGTGGTATTGAACCTGAAAACCAAACCTGTTCATTGCTTGGGTAGTGCAACCAGGACCTTTGTAAGCACTGTGCTTATTTATTGGAAATGCTGTGGCTCAGCTAATGATTTTTTGTTTAGCTGGAGCTCAGATTCTCACTTTCATCAGCATAATCTTGCCAAAGACACTCCCAAGCTTGCTTTAATTTAGGATTTGACACCAGCGTTTGCCTTTTTTTTCTCCCTCAAAGGATGAATAAGTCCACAATAAAAGACACATATTAGGCAATTTATTATGCTAATGACTTGCAGAAAAAAGCCAAATTACACTGATGGTGGATTATATTGGGCAATAAAAAAATCCCCTCGTCACAACTCTCAGTGAGGACATAGCTGAGCTGTAGCTAGCTCCAGGAAGCTTCCTGGGAATGGCATCCACACTGCAGACAGCCATGCAGCAGCAGGAACCCCATTCCCAGTGAAACAACATGGATCTCCCCCACTTCTGTAATTATGTCTCCTTACCCCTCAGCAGATGTTTTTAGCTCAGCTGTAAAGGCTGGTGTTATCACAGCATGTGGCATTACCTTCCTGATTGTCTCACAATCTATCACCTGATTCCAAGCAAACTGAAAGAGAAGTCAAGATTCAAAAGCATTCAGGTCTGCATAATGTTTTTTGCAAAGAGAGAGTCAAGTGGAAGAAGGAGAAGCTGTCATCAGTGCTCATCACAGACAGAGGAGCTCGGCTGGGAAGTAGGAAGCTGCAGGAAGCAGCTCTGCATAGCTCCCAGAACTAGTACTCAGTAACTTCAACAAAGACAAGATTGAACAAAAAATCTAGATTATACTATCAAAAATATTCTCTTGAGTTGGATCAATAACAAGATTCAATCAGACACTGGAAAAGCTGTTCTGTGGCAACGGCAGGAGACAGAGTAATCAGTCCTAAGGGAGTAAGAAAATAAAGGAATCAATGTAATTGGAGGAAAAAGAGAAAGTGGCCTGAACAGTAACCTGGACCCAATACCATCAAAATTTGAGCAGCCAGAATCAGAGGGAATAGCTCAAACAGAGACACTCTTCCACGTTCAACAGCACTTAGAAAGCCAGCAGTGTCAAAATGCTTCGGTGGGATGAGCTAAAGACCACTCCTAATTACCAGATAGAAATCACTCCTTTTTAGCAGACAATTAGTGGGATTTTCACCAATAAGAATAAAAGCACCTGCCAGCTCAGGGTCTGGCAGTGGAGGTTTCATGGCACACATTAGCATGGAGTTCTTCTCCAGTGACTACAACTGTTACTTCAGACCTCAAAGTTGCAAAAACATCATGGAACTTATTTTGAAGTGTTTAAGTACAACTCACTTTGGGTTTATGTAATCTGCATTGCTGAAACCAAGCATTTATTTATTTAATTTCTATTTCTTTTCCTGTTTGAGAAAATAAATATTGGTCAAAACCTGTTTTTCCCCCCAGCAGTTTTGTGCACACTCAGAGCTTATCCCCGTGACAGAGGTAGGCAATGCCATCCCACAAAAGGCAGGAACAATGGTCAGGAACTGGGTTAGTGACACAGGATTGTGACACAGTGACGAACAGCAGTGACACTTCAGCACGATTGTAACAGCATTAAAAGACAGACCGGTGTCTGAACGAGCCTGTTGTGCGAATGAGCGTTTTCAGTGAGTTCCGTAGCAGGAAGTATTTTATCTGCTATAAAAACAACAGCTTCTGTAAATGATTAAACTCTCAAGCTTCTTTTCAGCAATTAACAAGCTTTGAGCATTGTTTACAGTGTTGGTTGCGTGGCATCATTGCTTTTATCCTCCAGTGTAGCAACAAAGATTCAACATGAATTAAATCCCATTTGCTTTTCCTCTGTATCACTGTTAAAGTATGGCACGTGGAAAAAATTAATTGGTAATAATTACCTAGGACAATGTAAAGGTCATGACTGCAGCACCACAGCGAGTAGGATTTGGGGGAAGCTCTTCCAGAACAGTCTTGAGTAAAAGTAAGGCCTGGTCTGCATGGGGTGGGTTCATTTTCCAACTCAGCATAAGAGTGAAGAGGGATGACTTCCTTAGAAGCATCCAAGGCCAGGTTGGATGGGGTCCAGCGGAAATTGTACCTGCCCCTGGCAGGGGGTTGGAACCAGGCAATCCTTTCCAACCTAAACCATTCTGTGATTCCAGGGTGATTTCTTTGCTGCCTGAACATGAGCACAACCCTTTTGACACCAACACAGCAGCACCTACATGAGAGAACCTGTCCAGCTGGAACCTGTGCTCTTTGATCAGGTAGGATGTTCATACCCGGGGGTGTTGCCATCATGGACAATCACATCCAGTTTGGGGACACCCACAGACATTCTTCCAGTCTAGACAAGGCCTCTGTTTTGACAAAGCTCATTTTCTGCTTTATGGTGAAACAGGACAATTTCTGATTTCCCCAAATCCTACTCCATCCCCCCATTTCAATACATGAATTACTTACTTGTGAAACAATGAATAATTTTATTTTTCGTGGGTGAATGCTTATCACTCACATAGAAAAGCCACAAAACAGGCTGGAGTGTATACTGCAAGGAAAAAAGCCAAATGTTTCAAAAATTCATCAAAATCTAGAAAAAACACTAAGAAGGAGCTGTGACTAAGACGACAGGCAGAGATTCAAGCCCTCAGCTTCCTGTGCTCAATGCCTGATGACACCAAGCATGTCATTTGTCATGCTGTGTCTGGGTCCCCATCTCTAAAACGAACACAACAGGCACTAAGACGCCTCAAGTGCATGTGGGGAGGTTATTTTGAAACCTGCTTCCTTTCCCACTGGTTTCCACAGAAAACTATCATCTTCCTCTGCTAACAGTCCTCATTTTGGTAAGACAAACAAGCTCAGGGAAAACCAAGAAAATTTAGACAACTGTCTTTTTTCTGTGCAAAAAAAGGAGAGGGTGTGGGGGGAAAAGGCAGCAGTAAGTCCAGCAGGTGAGGCCAGGGAAAAGCACGTTTGGTACAGCCACCCCTGCCTGGCATCTGAGGGGTGGGAAACCTCTCCCACCTCCCTGCTCATGTGCATTCCCACCCTGTCTAGCACTGGCTCTCCTCACCCCAGAGGAGCTGCTCGCAGCCTAGAGCTCCCATGACTCCTGCACGACGTGTTCCCAATCTTCTTCCACACCCCAGTGGTGCCAGTGGGAGTCTGCTGTTTCTAACAGTTCCCCAGTCATTGCTGTGGGTCAGTCCTTCCCCAGAAAGAGGCACCTGAGGGTTCACATTCATAGGAAGTTCACTCCTATTCCATGAGCAGAGCCTTGCTTCAGTTATCCACAGATTAAACTGCTCAGAGTTATTCTCTGCTGAATGGGAAGTGCAACTCAACTCACCTGACACAGAGAGAACAATTTTAATGTGGGAAGAACAGTCCTTCAGAAAAGCTTCCTTCCCTTGACTGGAAGTTAATTTAAGGCTGTGTGTTTAATGCAGGTGATGTGGAATGTGAAAGGATTTTTTTGGCCCTGTATTATCATCCTTTTTGGATTAGAGGTACATTTGTTTAAACTGAATGTGGGAAAGTTTGGATTGGACATTAAGAAGAAATTGTTCCTTGAGAGCAGGGGGTGAGGACCTGGCACAGGGTGCCCAGAGCAGCTGTGGCTGCCCCTGGATCCCTGGAAGTGTCCAAGGCAGGTTGGATGGGGCACTAAGGGAAAAGATTCTTCTTTTAAATGTACAAAAGTAGGTTGTTAAAAATCATCATTGCATTATGATGGCACATCATGGCAGCCACACAGTGCTACTGGAAACAGTGGCCTTGAGCTTTGGTGGAAGGGCACTAAAGCACATTTAAATTACACATGAGGAAGAAGGAGCAGAAGGACAATTCCTATCCTGAACACAGCATTTGCTAAGGAAGCAAGAACCCAAGAGCAGCTGGATTTAGTAAAGCTATTGGCCATCTAAACAATCTAGTCAAGCAGCACATGCATGGAGACCTTGGGAGGTATATCTATGCCCTGTCTGTCCATCTGTAGCTTCTCTCAGATCTTGCTTCATTTTAATTTCAAGGGATTTAGGAAATTTATGAGCACCCATCAACAGCTTGATAGCATTAGATCCATGGTGGAATAGTCTAACTACAACTAAACCCAGTAATGTGCCACACTACTCATTTAGTGTGACAAGTATGTGCCATGACAACACTGATTAATTCATATTTTAATAATACATGTTTTAAAACTTGCATAATAGATATTGGGAATATTTCTGATATAGATTCTGAGGGCAACTTCCAGAGCAAGCAAGCATTTTGGAGGCAAAGGACCTCCAAGACACCCAAACATCCAAGCATTTAGTCTGCAGTTTAGATCACAAACCCAGCTACTGATGTTTTGAATTCTCTGAGCTTTTCCTCTGCCACTGCTCGCTGCCAACAGGAGACAAGGGGACATTGCAAAGTGTCCCCCTTGGTAGCCCTGGTGTGTGTGGCATGGATTGCCACATGGCAGGACACTGCCACACCCCCACGGCTGCACAGCACGAGTCCCCTCTCTGGCATTTAACTGCAGCAGGAACCACCTGAATCCATCTGCTCTAAAAGAGAGATGACATTTCCATGAAACCAAATAAACCCAGCAATGGCAGATGGTGTGTGTGTGCAGGGAGGGAGGCGGAGAAAGGAGAGAGTAGTTTAAAAAAAGGACCTGCCCCAAACACAGAGAAATGTATTACAACAATTACAATGAAAGGGGAAGGGAAAAGGGAAGGGAAAGGGGAAGAATACTCTGACAAAGGCATAGTAGGAAAACACCAGGCATAATCAGTCTGATTAGGGTGCAACTCTGTGGCTCCAAAAAGCAAAAAGAGAATCAGAGAGCCTGGTGAAATGGAGTGCCCAGAGATTATGCACTTGGTGGTTCACATCCATGAGAGCAAATGTGCGTGATCGGTACTCTCCCAAAAATCTCCAGCAGATTTTTAGCAAAGCCTTCAGCAGGACACATCCCAGCTGGTCAGCCCAGAGGCAACAGTGACCAGATGAGGGGGAAGCTGACCTCAGACACGTGGCCTCCTCTGCTTCTATTCAAACCCCCGCTCACACGTGAGCAATGAAGCCCATTGTCCGTCCAATGTCCAGGCTAGGCCCCAAACCACTGACAGCATTCAAAGAGCCCAGTGGTTATGCTGAGGCTTTTTGGAATGTGTTACATAACCACAGCAAATCCATCAGTGTCTTGGAGATCACCATAGAAACAGGCTGACAGCTCAGTGCAGGAGGAAGAATCCCTGATCTCAGCCTGGAGAAGATGCTGATGTGCCTGGTCCAACACACAGAGCTCCCTCCCTCCCTCCCCCTCTTCCAGTACCTGGGCTCCTGGGGCCCATTCCCTCTCCCCTTTCCTACTCCCTGGCGCGACGCAGAAGGCACCAAAACATTTCCTACCAAAGCAAATGAGACACTGAGGCTCTATTCCAAATTAAAGACCAAAAAATGGAAATAGCTACCTGGATATTTCTGTATGAAAAAAACCTCTGCTTCGACTCTCTGAGTGACAACCAGAGCATATGCATGTGCAGTGGCTGCTGCCATCACCCCATTTTCAGTGCTGCCTTGTACACCTTTCACTGACCTGGGCCATGGGAATACAGAGAAATGACACAAGCTACGAGGCCTGAGGCCACAATTGCTCTGCTAGAAGGGAAAAATGGGGTAAAGAAAGACTTAGTGCTATTTGATGGGACATGTGTTCACCAGGCTCCTCCTACAGCTCCTCCATTTCTCTGATTTTGGGGTTGAACTAGAGAATTCTCCATGGGCTTCATTCCTTTCTGAAGTATCTTCCTAGACAAGTGCCCACTTCTCAGTGGTCCTCACAGCACGTGGAGTAGGAATTACACGTGTTTCCACATAGTTCTTCAAATTAATGTGCAACAAATGGATTGATTGAATTAATAATTCATGAATACTAATTGTACTTGAATGGAAAAATGTTCAACCATTACCCTGTTCATTGACCTGAAAATATATTCCTCAGTTTAAAGTATTTCTCTAAATTTTGATCTGATGACAGCAAATCTTTTAATCACTCTCTTATAATTTTGTGACTTCAATTTAAAACTACTACAATCCCATACAAAGAATTGACATTTAGTCAAACAAAATGATGAATTTCTTTGCCCTCAGATGCTCAATTTATCTCAAGCTTAAAAAGTTAGCCAAACCTTGCCCCGAACTGAATTAATTTTAAATATGTATTTGCTCAGTACAATTTAAACTCCAAGGAAATACAGAAATATTTTAATGGATGGTACTGAAAACTAAACTGCTTCATTCTGTTTCGTGTTATTTTCCATGTTTCCATGTGCAGGCACAAGATCAGTTGAATTCTATTTCACATTGCTCTCCTTGAAATATTTATTCTCGGTACATTCAGTTTTGTAGTCCCAAATTTAAGGAAAATTTTGTTATTAATCCACAACATTATCTGGAGTAAAGGTCCAGAGAATTCTTGAGCTTTCTCCCCCACATCCTTCTATTATACCCTATGATGATGATTCTTGGCTACTAGGAAAAACTCCTTCTCCAGAGGTTTTTCCAGCACTGGACCAGGCTGCAGTGGAGGAGTCACTTTCCCTGAGGGGATTTCAAAGACTTGTTCAGGTGGCACTTGGTACCTGGTTTAGTGGGGGCCCTGGCAGTGCAGGAGGAGCTGGATTTGTCCTTCCCAACCTCATGGACTCTGTGACTCCTTTCTTCTCGCACTTAATGACACATCAATGCTATCATGCAAATGCAGCATATTATTTATTTATTTACATATTTTGCTATGTTTGATTTCTTTTAGTGAAATTAAGTTGCTTAGGGCAGAGACCTAGGGGTCAAACAGCAAGTTTTTGTGGAAATGTTTCCTTCAGCCAGGGCGTGAATGGAAGAAATTTAGGAGAAATCACAACAGGAGGAGATGGCTTTCATAATTTGTAGGAGAATTCATTACTGCAAAACAAGAACTCTAATTCTGGCTCAAGCTGCACAGTGTCCAGTTTTCCCCAGCAGAAACACTGCTCTTTCCCCTTGATCAGTCAGTGTCAGTGGTGGTGCACCAACCTTTGTTCAGTGGAGTATTTTACTCTGTTAGCACCTGGGATTTTGGGGATAGAGGCTGGCTTCACCTCTGTGTTTGGGTTTACTGTTGATGTGTGACAGAGAACCAGTGTGAAGTGAATTCACTGCTCTCTATTCCCAGCTGCTATGGAAATAGGAAGCAAGCTGAAGTAGGAAAAAAATCATCTCTCCATACAAACTGAAGTAAGTGTTCCTCAGGAAGGTGCAAAAGCCAATCTGATCCAACTAGGAAAACAGTAACAGTCAAGTCCCACTAGCACATGAACCCTACAGGAGCAACAGCCCATCCTCCATAAACACATTCAGAAAGATGATTTTTGCTTTTTGCCTTGTAATGTTAAACAAAGTGTTAAACAAAATAAAGCAGCCCCATGAATAGGACACTGTCCCAGTCATTGCTTCCTCACAGCTCAAGGAATAACTGCATTTTTGACAGGACAAACCACTTGGAACCACATTACTCATGTGGAGCTCCTCTGAGAAAGAGACTCATTTTTGGAGGGGATAGAGATGTGGAAGAAGTGCCAGCAGGATAAAAACGGGGCGCTCTTGGAATAATTCAGTGGTAACAACAACTCAAATGGTTTTTGTCCATCTTTCTGTCGAGGAAATACATTTGCTGATACTTGTGGCAAGCGTCTTATCTTCAATTCATTCTACTCCATCCTGCATTCAGCTATGTTCAATTTGATCCCCTCTGTATAGACATGACTGTGCCTATTATTGCTGGGCATAAAAACCCCACCAGCCTTAGCCAAAAACCAGCAACAGCACTCAGCTGTAATGTCCAGCTCTCACCCTGTCTGGCTTCCAGCTTCAGGAGCTGGCTGTGTGTGCTCTAATGAAATACTCCCTCAATTTCACTTCCTCTGCCTGCCATCAATTACACTGAATTATGACAGATGCTTGTAGTCCAAGCTGATTTTCTTCCTTTGTTTCTTCCCATTTAAGATAGAACTTGCAAAGGATTGCTCCAGAAATATAGCATTAGCCTTGCTGTCCTCTGCATCTTTGCAGAATTATTTCCGTATTTTTTCTAGTGTGGAATTCACATTCCAAACAAAGGCTCATAACTGTCACTGACAATAAAATCTTAACTTTCTCTTCATTGCTTTCCATTCCCTAATGAATTGAAGATCTAATTTTTGCTTTTTCCGACTGTTGATGTGTTCTGGAGAGATTTTCACTTTGCTGGTTTACCAGTGACAATGAGAATTTCTTTTTCTCAGAGGAAGGGGAAAGTTTAAAGCTCAGCAGCATGAGAAGTTTGTACTGTTGTTGCAAGCACACATTACCTTTAAATTTATGCAAGCTGAATCTCAGACGCCAAGTTTTCAAAATTATTCTATACTCTCCCAGCATCCCCTGTGTTTTGCACAGACTGAAAAGTTTATGGGACAAACTGTTGAAAAATACCTCAAAGTGTGAACACAGCACCACAGCCTTCCATCATTTATCTGATTTAGGGAATCACAGAACCCTTAAGGCTGGAAAACGCCTCTAAGATTCTGCACTCCAGCCATCAGCTGAGTACTACTGTCATGTTCACCATTAAAAATGTCCCCAAATGCCACATCCACACATTTTGAATACTTCCAGGAATGGGGACTTTCACCTGGCTACTCATTTGGTGAGGAAATAGTTCCTAATATCCAGCCTGAGCCTCCCCTGGCACAGCTTGAGGCCGTTTCCCCTTCTCCTGTCCCTGTTCCCTGGCAGCAGAGCCCGACCCCCCCTGGCTGTCCCCTCCTGTCAGGGAGTTGTGCAGAGCCAGAAGGGCCCCCCTGAGCCTCCTTTTCTCCAGGCTGAGCCCCTTTGCCAGCTCCCTCAGCCTCTCCTNACGAAAACCAAGAAGTTCCACCTCAACAGGAGGAAAAACTTTTTCATGTTGAGGGTGCCAGAACCCCACAGCAGCTGCCCAGGGAGGTCCTGCAGTGTCCCTCTATGGAGACAATCCAAACCCTCCTGGACACATTCCTGTGCCACCTGCTCCAGGTGACCCTGCCTTGGCATGGGTTTGAACTGGATGATCTCCAGAGGTCAACTTGCAACTCCAGCTACTGTGTGATTCTGTAACCTCTCCCCAATTCCAGGCAAATTGAGGTTTTAGTTTACTTACATCCCAAAGGTTGGTATGGGCAGGAATGAGGGAGGTGTAACTCCTTCTGCCCTGCCCAGTGCTCCAGTTCTGCAGAACCATAGTGCAGGCAGCGAGGGCTCTTGGCACTGTGCTGTAAAATCACTCTGAAAACTCCAACATGTATCTTGCAGAGTTACACACACTGAACTGAAACTCATAAAATAATAATTATTATTACCTTGGAGCCACCAGGGAGAGCCAGGGTGGAAATCAGTGCAACATGGATATGGACAGTTTGCTCCAGAGACTTCTCCCCCTACACGACACAGAGCTAAACCAGCTCATGCTGACAGCTCCTGATGCAGGAATCAGTCCCTCATCCATTGTTTTTTGCTACACTCAGCATCTGCACAGAAACCTTCTTAAAAAAATTTTAAAAGACTGCTCTTTGATAAAACTTCTCACAAAGGGGCTTTATGCAAATATCTGTAAGTATTTAAACCTCCCAAACACTCTCACCATTTAGGTTCCTGTTTTTTCACCTAATGAATATTCTCTGCTAGACTATTTAGAGATCACCTACAAACATTTCTGTTTACAGAGTGAGTTAATTAACGCTGTTAATACACCAGGGCATGGGGTGAAACTTCTTTTATCTGCTGCAAATGCATTCAAGAATCTGCTGGTATTGAAAACCAGGGAAAAGCAGCCAAGATTCATGAACCTTCCAAAGGAACCTCCAGCAAATTTTCAGTGAACTTGGACTAATAGAATATTCCCCCTTAAGTTATGTGAAAGCAGGTTCTTTGAATCCCTTCAAATTACTGCTCTGTGAATAAATAACTTTTGAAGTTCATCTGCAGTTAAGAATTCCAGGTTAACATAAAAAAGAAAACAACACCCACATTAAAAACAGCAGATTAGTCAATCCTCCCCAAGCCTTGATTTATTTCAATTCCATGAATTTTAATAACAGCAATAAAATTTGGAAAGGCCAGATGAACATGGAAACCCCATAGGACTAATGACATCTGGGTTATGAAGAAAGCCCTGTTTCAAAGGCCCTCTTAAGGCTGTGGAGCAAGGATTTAAACATTGGCTTTCTGCCCCCCAGACAAGTGTCCCATGTCCCTGGCTAGGGTTTATCTGGAGAAGGACTCTTGATTTGTCTTGTTGAAGGTGCTCCAAGATGAAGCACAGGGACATACAGGTAATGAGTGCTCTATATGACAGTCAGCACACCCAATTAGGAGCTTGGTATCTTGACTGGAGCCCTCCCACCAGTGATTAATCTTTAACAGGACACTTACAATTGGCAAACAAAGAAAGAAATAATGGTACCAGGGGAATTCACAGGGAGTATTTATAGCTCAGCCTGATATATTTAACTAAATTAGAGGAAATTGAATCGATCCCTGATTCATTCAGAGCTCTATTCCACACACCAAACACAAAACCAGGCATCATGAACTCATTAACCGTGATTTTCTTAAGGCTCTTTGTCTCATGCTGCAGCAGCTGTTTGTAGAGTGAGGGTAATAGATACCATATATACACTTGGACAGGTGATATACATTTAGATGGTTTTAGACAGGGTTGGAAATGCAGTTTTGCACTTCTCCTGTGTCTCTGAACACTGGTACCTGTTAGTTCTGAACAGCAGCCTTCAGACAACAGAGCCATGAAGTGCAGAAAAACAGCTGTGTGAGCACCCTTGACTTGACAGGCCAGCAACAGCTCTCCCAGCTCCAACCCAGATCATCTCCTAAGCTTCTCTGACACAGACTACCAGAGGTGACCTTTCTCTTGGCTTCACAACCCAAGAGAGACCTCCAGAACTGTCCAAGGAAACATCCTCCTTATAGAGGCAAAGACCCCACAGGAGTAATGCTGACACTAAAAGCTCCCTTCGTATGCAAAGAAAAAAAAAAAGGAAATTTCCATAATGCTGCAGGCCATAGACTGTCTCCAGTTCTGGGAAATTCACTTTGAAGTATATAGATTATAGGCAGCCATCCAAACCACATATATAAATATCCCATGTAAGTCTGGGCTGCAAGACCAAATAATCTTTAAGAATGATGAAGCTCAACAGTCTTTTAGCTGAGTATAGAGAAAAAAACAAGTCAAATGAGGTGCTGATACTGAAAACATCTGATATATCTCCTTTCTTTGATTAGAACACAAAATGGTATCTAAAAGACAACACAGTTTTCATTTTTTGAGGATGTGGAAAATGGGTTTTTTTAGGGTTTTGTCCATTGTGAATAAAATGTCAGCTGCTTCTATCCTTAACTGTCCAAAAGTGCTGCAGGTAGAGCAGCACCAGGAGCAGTTTGTGGTATTTGCTCTCATTGAGACCTCTCCTGAGAGTCCTTCATAAAAGTGGAACGTGAGCCAAGGGATCTCACAGAAAATACGGAACAGCAAAGCCCTTTCAGAAAGGCAGGAATGAATGAATGAATGCACAAGTGAATGACTTGTTGTGCTAAACAAAAGTATTTGAGCACTGAAGGCTTGCCCTGAAAGCAATCCCAACACAAACACTTCATTTCCCTGCTACAGCTCACCCTGACCTCCAAAGGAGTCAAGCTGTGCTGGAAACTGAAACCACTTTTTACAGACCCTCAGAGTACATTCATTGCCTTATGGCAATTGCAAAACCAAGCTATATTTTCTTTTCCTTTTTTGACTGATTGTGAATGAGCATTTTCCTAATGAATCCCATACTGATTTTTGGCATGGAGATGCACTAGCTGTCCCACTATTACTGTCTTTAAGCTGAATCCTGCTTGTCTAAATTCTGATTTTGGTGCATGAAAATGACAAATCTTTGGGGTGATGACTTTGAGGCATGCAGGGAAGCAGGAGGCCTTCCTTTACAATACCTCTATTTATCTACTCAGAAACTGTGTGGGTTTAGACTGTGCTGCTAAAAAAAAATCCCAATTTAAACTACCAAACCCCCAATTTAAACTAAGCACACTAATGGTCTATGGACTCCAAGCCACATAACCCCAATGCTGTTGGCATCCCTTATGCTGCAGCCTCCTCCCTCGTGTGAGGAGTAGCACACACAGGCCCACAGAGGTAAAACACTGTACCCACAGTGAAAAACTCAGAAACACGTAAAGACCCAGCAACAAAATGCTGCCATATCCCCCAGGACTATCTGAAACTTGTCAAAAAAAAGGACATTTTGTATCCTTGGCCTAGTCACCACTGTTAGCATGTTTTTGGTGAAATATGGATGTCTGAGTCGCTCTGAAACCCAGAGCGGGGTAGGTCAGAAGCCTCCGAGGGCCTGGAGGCCCTAGGAGCTCACAGCAGCACAAAAAGCTGATTTTCATGCCATTTGCCCCAGAAAGCAGTTAGCTTTCCCAGAGAAACAACAGGAATTTTAATACTTTAACTATGAATGAAATGTTAATAATGAATGTCAGCCTACTTTTAATTCCTATCAGTGAAAGCACATGATGCAGTCTGCTCCACTTCCAGTGGGAAGGAAACTGTGGGCACTGTAGTCTTTTTATATTAAAGCATTACAGTACCAGTGTGAGGCCATGCAGATGTAAATTTGTCATCATTTTCTCTAGGATAATATTTACAGTATTTCAGAGTTGCATGTGTGTGAGCAGCATTTTGTAGCCACTTGGCAGTTTATCTGGACATCTGCTTTCATGGTTTGTACTCACAAAGGCCTGAGCACTTCCATTCTGGTCTGGTACAAAAAATAATCCTCTTAGTGTGAGGGATCTGTCACATTTCCTGTTCAGCACAGCAGAAATTTCCACAGCATTTGTTCTTTAGGACAGACATCCCATTGCAACTCAAGTGTAGGAGAGCCTTTGGGCAAGCCATGAGTGCCAAGATCTTTAGTTAATGATGGTCGTCACTGTTTTAAAAAACATTTTAAGACATATCAAAGAAATATCTTAAAAAAGTAGTTCATGAAGGAAAGGGAGATGAAGAAAGAACCAATCATTACGTCAAAAAGAGATGGAGGAAATGGCTCAACTACATCATGCACTGGTTTTCCTCTGCTCCCTCTCTTTTCTGAAATCCCATGGAGGTGAAAACACTATGCACAGCCACTAAAAGAACAGAGAAATTGATGCAGGAAATAAAAAATAAGGTATAAAAACAGGTAAAGAAAACTTGCACAGATAAAGTAACCAAGAAAAATGATTTAAAAACCCCACAGCTTTTAGAAACATTAAAAAATTTTAATACACCATGAAAAACTGGCAAAATACATCTCAAAGAGCATAAAAGAGGAAAAAAAAACAATGCATCCAGCAGTATCATAAAAAACGAAACACAAGTGTTCACTCTAACAGCCATATTTATCCTTTTACAAAAGAGAGGCACAAGGGCACAATCACATGGACTGTTCAAGAAGCTATTTCCCTGTATACATAATGCAGCTGAAAATTGGTGTCCCTGCATCTGAAAGGGATGGAACCTTGGAGGGGCTTGAAAAGCTGCTTGACCTATTTCCCTGCTCTGAAACCTGACTGACCTCAATCAAAAGGAGTCCTGGGGGATGCTGTCTCTTCTCTTGCTAAAACTTCTGCTGGAAACTTTTCTTCTCAGTGAGCAATGAAGACCTCACCAACTGCCTTGCAAGCTTGTTACATCCCTCCTTGCCACTCAAAGATCCTTCCCCCTATGTTCAGCTTGCTTGGTGTGTTCTCAGCCCTAGATCAGGAATCTGATGTGCTGTGGGCACTGAGCATGGGGGACATCATTCACAGTGAGCTTTTACCTCTTTGATGGCTTAGAACGTCTTTTGTCAGCCAACTCCTGATGAAACAATCACCTCTCCTAAACCTCCTACTCATTCTCCTTTGTTTTTTCCCCAGTGTCCCATTTTTGCTGTCCTCCTAACCCCAAGAGCAGCAGTGGGAGTCGTGTCCCTCATGTTGACTGTGGGGTCCTGGCTAAGCAGCCCTCAGCACTGGGGCTTATCTCTCCTGGGAAAGGCTGGCTTTGCTGCTTTAGGATTCATTACACCCTCCAAATTCTCTTCTGTGCTTTTGTAGCTTTTTGGGTTTCCTCTGGCCTGACTCTGAGCAGATGATTGCTCCTGCCCAGGGGTAAGAGCTTAACTTCACACTGAATCCTACTCTCATTTAAGGCCAGACTGCTTTTCAAACTTGACAACTTCCTTTTAATCCTTCTAAAGTCAAGAATTTTCATCTTGTATCCCCTTTAAACCAGTATTATCTGCAACTGGGTAACTTGCTAGCTATTGCAGCATTCAGGAAAATGTCCTAAGATCAGTCTTGGAAGGAATTACGCTTATGAAGAGGTCTTGCATTTTAGAAGAGAGCCACAGACAGCTGCATCCAGCTGCTATTAATTTATCTGTTCTCCTTATGGGAATGCCAAATGCAACACTGCCAAAAGCTTCCTCTCTGCTGGAATCTAAGCCCAAGACTCCCTTTGCTTTCCTAAAAAGAAGACTTGTGGCATTCGCGCTGGAAGAAATCTGATTGCTGTGATTTAATCTGAATTCAATTTTGACAGAACTATCCTGCCTCTTATTGATCACTTGTCAGAGGTTAATTATCTTGGAGCTGCTCAAAACCAGTTTATTTAGGCCAATAATTTTTCTCCTGCTCAGCCATTCCCTCCTTCTTAGTCAATCACTAAACTAGCAATGTTAGCTGGCTCCCCCTCAGCCTAATTAAGATGTCCAATATGCTNNNCCTAGTTAAGATGTCCAATACGCTTCCTGATGGATCTGGGATTGCTTCACCACTTGAAGAGATCCTCTGTGATTAAAGCCATTGGGTCCAATTAATTTGAGATCATTCAACAGCTGCATGTTGTCTCCCTCACTGACTGTGGGCAGGTGGCCTCTTTTGCAGTGATGCCCATAGGTGTTTCTCTCTCTGAAGCCAAGATCTACAGAAGAAGGAAAGACAGTCCTGCCTCTCTCTTTTCCCCCAGGGAACAGACTCCTCCAGACTAAACCCCCAAAGAACCCAGCCGAGCAGAAAGTAGGAAAATCAGCACCATCCTTAAACACCCCTCCAATGTAACCAGAGGGCTTCACTTGCTCCAGCCAAGACATTACTGAGAATTTTTTCCAATTGGAACCAAATCAGTTTCTGTATTTGCCTTCAGAACAGGCATGTTTACACAACAACATTCAGCTGAGATACCAGAACTGGGTATCTAAGAAATCCTGCCCAGCAGATTCTTTGAGAAATGAAAATAATAAAATAATTGATTGCTTCCAGAAAACTTCTATGGACAGAAAGGCCCAGAA